>WBND01000405.1:561092-663691 GCA_013398595.1 Tychaedon coryphoeus
ACCACCAGGAGACTCGTACAGGGATGTGGCTCCTGTGCTGCACACGTGTCTGCTGGATGTGCAGCTGCCCCCCTGTACTCCTTGTCTCCAGCTCCTGAGAAGGCTCTGTCCCACGGAGCAATGGCTGTGCTGGGTCCTGCTGTCCCAGGGCAGCTGGCACAGGCAGGCTGTGCTCCCAGTCCTGCGGGGCTGTCGGCCGCTGTCTGGGCCTCTGCATCCCGGTGGAGGCCATGCAGGAGACTCGTACAGGAATGTGGCTCCTGGATATGGGGTGTGTGTCTCCTTGCATGTGCTGTGGTGCAGGGCAGCCCTCAGGCTCTCAGAGCTTGTGGCTGTGCCCTGCTCAGGGCAGCTGCCTCAAGAGTTGCGGTTCGCCTTCTCCTCCATTGCCATCTCTGTCCTCCTCTGCAGCAGAGCTCTCCATGGAGCTGCTGCCTCGTGAGGGAGCAGAGTGGCTCTGCTGGGAGGAGATCCCCATGGGTCAAGGCAGTGACACCCTGCAGTGTCGCAATGGCCCCTCGGTGCTGATGTGGCCCCACAGCACCAAGGGCCCCTGGAAGGCGCCTCGGTCACAAAGAGCACACCCAGCATACCTGGAACAGCGGAGCTAACTCAGATTTGTCTGGAAATGGCTGCACCCACAGGGCTCAGCCCCTGGACTTCCAGACTTGTAGCCTCTGCTGTGCCCAGGCTCCTGCAAGGCTCTCAACACAGTCCCACACAACATCCTGATCTCCACGTAGCAGAGCCCTGGCTGTAAAGGCAAGGGGATTTGGTGCAGGAGCAGCTGCCCAAATGGACACAGCCAGGGGGCTGTGGTCAGTGCTCCATGTGCAGGTGGAGCAGAGGGATGAGGGGTGTCCCCTGAGGACTCCCATGGGACTGGGGTTCTTTAGTGTCGTTATCAATGCCACAGAGAGTGGGATTGAGAGCACCCCCAGCACCTTTAACAGCTGACAGGAAGCTGAGCTGGGCAGGTGACACAAGTGAAGGAAGGGACCATCCAGAGGGACCTGGCCAAGTGTCACAGCGGGGTCCTGTGACCTCGGAATCAGGTCAGTTGGGTGCTGTGTGGCACAAAGAAGGGACAGGTCAAATGGGTTGCCCGAAAACGAGAAACTTTAATGGGCAAAATAACAAATAGTAGAAGCTGTGCACAGTATAGGGACATCTCCAAAAGACCTCAAATGGGTGTGTTCAACAATATATATATATGGTAGAACTGGGGACAATTGGAGGGCAGGGATCCAATCGCAAACCGGGATTATGAATATGCAAAATAATGCAACAAACAGCAACCAATCAGGGGGGAGAATCTGGGAACATTCTCGAAGTACAACCTCATATGGGCAGGCCTGTTAGCATATCCACTCCCATGAGTCCTTTCTCCAACTTTCATCACCCCAACTGAAGATTTCTCCCATGGCCATAAATCTATGGCTGCCGGAGGTTCACTGATTCCTGCAGCCAAGGTTGAGCAGTGGGACTGCAAGAATCCAGTGAGGTTCAACAAGTTCAGTGTTCTGCACAGGGACAGGGAAATTCAAGGATGATGGAGCTTACAGGAGATTTTCCTGATCTTCTAGTCCCAACTGTCAATCCAGTACCACCACAATCACTCCTCAAGCATAGCTCAAAGTGCCACACCCCATAGTCTTCTTGAACACTTCTATTTACTAATGAAAGTAGACTTCTGTTAGGAATGCACTTACACTAACCGCACCTAAGAAAAACCCAAATCCAATAAAGCCGGCAGCCTAGGAGCACTAACAGCCTATACGTTGAATTTCTTTCATATTAGTTTGCAAAAACCCACCAAGTTTTTTTAGTAAATTACATACCTAGTATGGAATAGCTAAATTAGTGCCTGATATAAAAAGAGAAAAACCTTTGCAACATTGTCAAAGTAGTAAAATAAAAAGCAAACCTTTTTCTTTGGAAACTTCCAGGTTTCCCTGTGGTCATGAGCACATCTAGCACCGTATTTCTACAATTTTACAAGTTGTACAAATAACCATATTTAACAAACTTTCTTCAATTAGAAGAACAGTTCATTTAGTAAACTACGTAATCTTTGTCAAGTGCTATTTGCTAAGGAAAATTTAAGATCCTTGTTCAAAGATGCACAACAAATTTCTGTGAGAGCGAGGGAGAAGACTCCATTGTCCGACATTTGAACCTACTATGACTTACTGCTTTTCCTGCCGGTGTATTGATCACACATTTATATTGTTGGCTGCTTGCCAAGACAAGACCAGCTGATAAGCTAACAGTGCAGAAACAAACCCAACACAACCAAAAGAAAACAAGGTACCCTGGAGATTTGCAGCTCTCACTTAAAAGGAGGGCAGATGGGGGTGGTGCCACCTGCTCAAACCAGTGAGTTCCTGAAGGTTTTGAATATGCGGTTCTACAATTCCTCCTGTTGTTTCTCTGTCAGCTTTAAAGCTCATAATCTGTGTCTTTGTTTCCACAAGTTTTTGTTTTTTGCATGATTGCCTTTTGTTTGAAATCAATGTGGCTACATGGGGGAGAGTAAGTTCAGGATCGGGTCCTAAAAGCTGCTCCCTCACGTTTCCAAGTAACAAGAGAGGAAGATGTCTGTTTTTCAGGGGGAGCAGGAAAAGTGCTTTTGTGAAAGGATGATAGGTGAATATTCGGATGTGCACATTTAAAGGAAAAATAGTTAACGAAACTGAATGGTAAGAACGCACAAAAAACTGACTTTAGAAACAGAGTATGAAATAGCTTCATTTATTTTTCTCTTGTTGCCTGTAGCCCTTTGGTCAAATCAGAGACGATCTTTGCTCTTGAACATATGCATACTCCCACTGAAATCCATGTCTTTAGTATCCATGTGTGTCATTTTGTAATGGATTCACTTAAACTTCACTGTAGAGAAACATCTTCCAAATAAATGGAAACAACAAGAAGAAATGATTGTCATAGAGAAATAGTGGACAATCAAAGGGCTTTCACCGTAAGAAAAAAATTGAAGAAATGATGTTTTGGAAGGAATTTTTACATGGACAGGTGATGCGACCACCAGAGCCCGGGCTAGGTCAGTGGGGGCACACCAGCAGCATGCCAGGTGTGGGAACTGCCCCAGTGTAGGATTCCCTGGAGGCAGAACCTTTGAGCTAATTGCCTCACAGTATGGTCAGCATCCATGGTTAGGCGAAGGAGAGATGCTGTCAGCTGCTGAGGATCCAACACGGTTTATTCCAGCTGAAAGGCTCACAGGCAAAGAGCCCCAAAGCACTGCTGTGCCCAGGACTAAATACAGAGGCAGATCAGGGTGTGGATACAAACAATTAAGCAATAAGGAACTCTCAGGTGAGGAGCGAAGGGCAGGGTCTTACAGAGTTGACACCAATGAGGGAAGCAGGGGGAGGAGAAAGGGTCAACACGGGCCAATGGGGCATCGAGTATCAGGGCATTTCCAAGGGGGTAGAGAAACGAGGGATTGGCCCAGGGTGGGACTGACATGGAAGGTACTGGAACAAGGAGCAGGGTTACAATGATTGACAGGGAAGGTACTGGAACAAGGAGCAGGGTTACAATGATTGACAGAGAAGGAACTGGAACAAGGGGCAGGGAATGCCACACAGGGTAGTTTCAGGGGTAGATACAACTTGAGGACAAACCAACTGGGGAAAACACAGTGGTACATAAGAACAAACCATTATTAACAACTTTAATAATGAACTGAATAAATAAACATGTGCCACAACAACCAGGTGGTGATAGGACAAGGAGAAATTATTTTAAACAAAAGAGTGGAGATTTAAATTAGATATTAGGGAGAAATTCTTTATTCAGAGGGTGCTGAGGCACTGGAACCGTTTGCCCAGAGATGTGGATGCCCACCCCTCAGCAACCTTGTCTAGTGGAAGGTGTCCCTGACCATGGCCGTGGGGTTGAAACAAGATGATCTTTAAGCACACTTCCAACGTAATGCATTCTATGATTTTGTGAATTTCCGTATTTTATGTGACCCCATCACCTTGGAGTTTTCTCTTTCATTTCTAGACCTTAATCACATTTTTCCCAAATGGTTGTTTCATACTACATGTTTTCACAATAATTTTACATTTACTGTAATTAAGTCTTTATTTATTTGATACAAACTAACAACTGCATTTTATTCTGGAAGTCATCTGAAAAATATATTTCATCTACTAAACACAGACAATACACTTGTGAGTGCAGCTGGCATGTAATAAACTCTATTATCATTTTTCTACCTCTTCAAACACAGTATCAATCACATATTGATATTTGCAGCCAGAGATTCTAATTGATAGGCTGCATACAAAGTCTTTGCAGTACAATGAACCAAACACCAGCTACACTTAGATGCATTTTAAATAGGGTTTTGCATTAAGAGAATTCTTTGATGTGGAAATTATTTTTCATTTGAAATTCATCCTCTTAACCTCTTCTGAACAGCATTATATTTTATTGAAATAGGAGCATTACTGTAGTACAGAGATGCAGAGAGTCCAGGAACCTTCCCAAAACTACTGTGCTTCAGGTACAGGACTGCACATTTTCCTGAAGTACTTATCTGGGCACATGGATGGCACACAATCATTATATCCTTTAAAACCTATCCACAATTTGGTTCTCTGCAAAGTTATAAAATACCATTTATTCAGTTCACACTGAATTTGGATGCCCTGTTTTAATTTTCATGTGATTTTATGTTCATATTGTTTGCAAATATTTTCCTTCTTTTCCAATTGTATTTATTCATTCCTACAGCAAACCCACCAACATTTCAAGGCAATCTTGACAGGATGCCTGCAAAGTATAACAAAAGGAAAATGACAGTAGGGAAATTGCTTTACTTGCAGGGGAAAGGATTCTGGATTCCAAGTTATTAACCCAGCATCACTTAGTGCTGTGAAAACAGTGGAAGAATAATTTCTCCTTCCATATTCTTCTGGCCCCACCCTCATTTGCAGAATGATTCTTTCCATTCAGGCTCTGTACCTGAATGCTTCTGCTAATAGAATAATCAGTTTCATAGACATTGTTGATTAAGTTAAATACTTATAAATATTTATAACACTGTGCATAATATCTAGAGATAAAAAAAGGAAAATACTACTGGTAAACTTCTTTCTATGAGTTTGTTGTAATTTTTTTTTCCCATTATCCATCTGGTGATGAGGAGGTTTAGAAGTTGTTGTCATAGTAACAGGGTAACATAACTTTTAGAAACTGCAACTAGTACATTATAATAATGGAGTAATTTTCACAGCCTTGGATTTTTCTATTCCAGGTTGTGCTTGAACTAAATCTCATGCTGGCAAGATGTAAGGTGCATTGTGGTTTTGTTTTTTTGTTTTTGTTGGTTAGTTGGGGTTTTCTTTTCCAAGGCTTTTAAGAGATTCACAGACGGAGTGAGAACATTTATTTCATATCCCTGAAACAGGCATTACCGCTCCACAAACAACTCCTACCTTGAGTACTATGTATGTCACAAGGTACCAAGGCTCCCTCCCCATTCCATGCTCAACATCTGTCTTCTTGAGTAGGAAACCACCTATAGAGTGGGAAACACGAAGGAAAAGGATGAGTTTAAGCTCCCACCCCTCCTGGGGCCATAGATCCATACATACAAAGCTGGATTCATCCCTGAGAACGACAGGTATTTAGAAGAGGGAGCAAAGTTAAAAGCTAAGCAAATCCAGGCTCCTTCGAGAATCAAGAAAGTACTTACAGAAAATAAATTCTGGCTGTGTCTGTGCTGAATCACTTGCAGATCTGCTGTTTCTCATCTATGCTTATACTGCTGGGAAGCAGAACTCTGGAGAGAACCTGACTGGGACATTTCACGAATCTCCAGCGTTACGGGAGAGAACTCCAGAGTGCATTGGCTTCCTCTGAGAGCAGCTGCCTAAATCAGGAAAGAAAAGTTTTCTACTTCTTTTTGTTGTTATTTGCTTTCTTAATCAGAATACTGTTGGGAAAGGCATATCTTATAAAAACAGCCAACAGAAATAGGGGAAGAAGTCAGGCTGCCTGGATGACTGTTTTGGGAATTCAGCTAGGAGGAGGAATCCTAACTCCTTCCTGCTTGGAATATCTCTGGCTCTTGGGTGTGAAACAAAAGCACAGCCGCAGCTGCAGTTCTTCTCCCTCTTAGCTGTGTCCAGGCTGCTGCCGGGTTTGCTTCTGGCTGCTGGTCTTGCAGCTTTGTCTGCAGTGTCACTCAGGTGCCACCTGCTATCCTGAACATTCTGCTCAAGTCCAACATCCCTCCTAGCACGGAAAAAAGCACAGAGTTTTGTTCCAGCCATTTGTTCCAACATTTCATATTTATCCATTAAAACGAGTAAAATACTGAGAGTTAGAGCTTGGAACTGAATAGATCTTTGTATTTAAGTGTCTGTGAGCTGGGTAGAGAAAGAGAGGGAAGCTGAAATCACTTAGTGATTCGCTCCTTGTCTCTAATATTCTTAGTCTGTCCACGAGTTGAATCCTGTTATGCCAATATTATTGTGTTCTTCTAGGCCTCTCTAAGTGATGAGGTCCCAAATTTCATGCAGCATCCGTGACACACGGTTACCTCACAGGGCTGAATACACACTCTTGAGCAAGAAGTCTATATATAAACTGTTAAATAAAAGGAATAAGCCCCAGTCATTCTGGACTAAAGAGATGATAGAAAACTACTGTATCACAACTATAACTATAGACTGTGTCTAAGTTTTCGTGCTGTTCTCAATATAAAATAAAACTGATCAGCATTAATAGGATCCCCGTGGATTCAACTTCTCAGAGACTTTTAAAGAACTCAATGCTAAAGAATTTAGATCAGGAGTGAATGTTAGTCACTAGGGAGGGCAAGCAATAAATTGATAGACTCCTTTTCAAAAATTGTTTGTCCACAGTGCATATACCCAGATGCCTTTTTCATTTTTTAATATCTTTTCCCTCTCCTCTTAGCAGCCTGGTTTGTATTCACTGTGCAAGGCAACAGAGATGAAAATCATTCCTCATTTATGCACTGAGTGAAGTAAGAAGTATGAAGGTACAGAAGTCAACATATCCAACACGTATCACAAATACTAAACAGGGGCTAGCACAAGCCTGGCAACTCCTGAGGCATGCTTTTAAGTGTGTCAAATATATACTGCGTGTAGAAGTTTTTCCACAGGGAATACCGGACCTCTCCTGAATGAGCCACAGCATCCAAATGTAGCAGGAAGCTGCAAATGCAGCAGGAACCTGGAAACTGCAAAGCTGAACTCCTGAGCTATTTCGTTCACTTTGCTGCCCTGATCAGGACACATCTGTGCATTCTTTAAATTATAGACACAGATCAGCTTTCCAGGGAGGTCATAGTAAGGCCATAATTAGCTCATTAAGCAAATTGTTCCACTATCTGATCAGGCTTTTAGTTCAGTATTTTCATTAGCTCTTTTAATATCTAAATGGAAAGGATAAAATGATCAGCTGATATCAATCAGGGAAGCGCTGCCTACAATCAACAAAATTAAGCAGAATTACAAATAAGGTAGGGTGTGGCCTATTAGACACATCCTTTTCTTACATTTTTGCACTCCCTGTGTGTTCATTTTATTGGAAATTTTAAAGATTCAGTCTGCCATGCAGGAAAAAAGTTGAAGAGGGATATATTCATGTTGTGGTTAAGTAAAGCACACTTTATTATGATGGGAGAGAAACTTAGTTAGACAATGATAAGACAACAAGGACCAAAGTAAGGATGGATGAGAAGAACAGAATTTATATGATGGTTTATGTTACGTGCTGAGATCACAGAATCAAAGAATCACAGAATGCTTTGGGTTGGAAGGATCCTAAAAGACCTTCTCATTCCAAGCCCCTGGAATGGGCAGGAACATCTTCCACTAGACCAGGTTGCTCCAAGCCCCATCCAACCTGGCCTTGGCCACTTCCAGGATGGAGGAAGCATCTACAGCTTCTCTGAGCAGCCCTCACAGTAAAGAATTTCTTACTAAGATCTAATCTAATTCAAAGGGTTTGATTTCTACCTCTACTTTACGCTACTCAAGAGGCAGGACTCTGCCTTGATTCTACTATGCGACTCAGAATATCTTTTTTTTTTCTTTTTTTTTTTTTTTATTCATCAGATAATGAGTTAGAGCTTGATTTAGAGATAAATTAAAGACTCCCTCTGATTTTGATGAATGCCAATGCCCCCAGAGGATTTATGCTGCAGATGGTGTGCACTGTTTTCCCAGCCACTTAGGTAGTGAGCCAGGAAATGTGGGATGGCATCTGCTAGGGCATTTAGATAGTAAGAAGATTGAAATACTTGTATGGATCAAGACTTTATTGCTTATACTGTAGATTTAATCCCAAACAGCATAATACACAAAACCTAGGAAAATAACATTTCTGCCCACTTTATAGATATGAAGTGGAAGATAGAGGGAAATATAGGAATGGTCCTAGTGAACAAAACCAAAGGTTCACTCATTCCACTACCTTGCTTCTCACAATTACCATGAAGATCAATTCAAGGCTGAGACACTTAGAATTAAATATCTAAACCCAAGGAGATTCAATTCATAGGTCCTAGGTGACCTGCATGGACATGTCACAGGATCTCTTGGGCCACTGTGCCCTCCTGAAGGACCAACAGAAGGCAGCCAATATTCATAGGACGTTTGAGACAGCAGTAACCTGTGTTTAGATGTTTGAATTACACCCTCCAGAGTTTGGGGAGTTGTTGATCTCATCCAGTGAAGTGCCTGTGATGTGGGAGCTGAACTCCCCTCCTCATCTGAGTGATGACTGCACTGGTGCTGCACATAGTAGAAGTGCACACACAAATGTCAGCATTTACGTCTTAGTGTCTTCCTTTGCCAGCCCCGTCCCATTCTGGAGAATATTTTAAAAGAAAGAAAGCTGATATCCAGGGATATTCTAAACAAAATACCCCCTCAGTGAGGACTCAGAGATTTTGGCAATCTGGAGGCTTGGGTTTTCTGAAACAGATGTTGAATCCAAATATTCATGTCTAATAGGTCCTAAAGGACCTTCTTTCCTGGTATTTTGCTATTCTTTTTCAAACATTAATCTATAGTTTTGGCCTCCTGTACCATTCTGTCACAATTATTTCTACATTTTTAGTGTTAATTTATTTAAAACCTGCTGTTTGTTAATGCCTTTGGGCACTCATCTGTGTAAACGCATTAGTATTTCCCTATTCATTTTCTTTCATGTTGTTCATAATTTTATAAACTTCTGCTTAAGTCTCTTAATTTTTTTTTTAGACTGAGGCATCCTAATTTATTTAATTTCTTATCTTGAAAAGCACCATATACCTCCAGCCATTTTTTTGCCTTTTCTGTATCTTGTTTAGACCACCCTGTAAACAAATAATTTGGCCATGGTGAATATGGATGACATGTAAAACATGCATAAGTCATTGCCTGAATTGCTGAGAGGTCTGTGTTTCATGCAGGGGATCTTTGCCAGCTCAGTTAAGAGTAGAGGGGCCAGATGCCTCCAAGTCCATCACTGCAGATGAGTCCCCTTTTATTCCTGGCCACAAACAACTGATTTAGACTGGAGAAGATGGAGCAGACATTCTTAAATTCTCACTGCTTCCCTGACAGCGTGGCCAGAGCTACATTCTTTTCTTACTTACAGTATTTGAAAGCAAGAAGAAACAAAACCAAATCACACAAAAAAACAAAAAAAGCAGAGTGTAAAAGGTTCATTGGCTTCTGGAGAGGCTCTTCAAATAGATAAAAAAAGGGTTAAGGAAAATGTGCCACTGGCTCTGTTGGCCACAAGAAGTGCTTAGTGAAGCCAGAGAATCTTGGAGCACGTGTAGCCATGGCACAAAAGTAAGAAGCAAATAATCAATTGTGTGCTTTATCAGCATGGTATTCAATTAAATTTCAATTAAGAAGGAAAATAATGCAGCAGTCATTATCTAAGCTGTGGCCAGGTCCTTACACCAAATGTCAAGATACCCTTGTCAATTTGCAAACAGCTCAGATAAGGATTAAAATTCTCCAGACTGCACAGGAGGCCACTGCGAGCATTCCTAATGGTCTCTCTATCCTAGCCTTGGAAACACTTCCAGTTTCTTGTTTACCAAAGTTAATCCCTCTCTTTTGAAAGATAATTAAATAAAACCTTTTTGAATAGAAATTTTAATAGAAAAATGTAAGAATGAGATATTATAAGGAATATATGATTGCTAAACCAGAATAATTCTGTCTTTAGCATGCTAAAAACCACATTATTTCTCAATGGAATTTGTTTGGAGAGATAAGAAGATGCCAACTTGATGGCAAGCACCTCCAATCCAACATCCACGCTTTATTTGCCACTTCAACAACCAAGCTCTAAAGAAGCAATTTATTTCTATTTTTTGGCTTGCCTGCCTTTGCCTGCATAAGAAAAAGACAAACAGCTGAGTAAGTGATGTTATTTTGTATGATTCACGATTAGAACTAAGAGATTCCTGAATTTCAGGCTCAGATAACTGACCTGTACCTCTCAAGGTAGAATGTTGTTTATAATGGGACCATTTTGACTAATGTTGTCTTCCTTAGTGACCGTAGTTGTCCCATCAGAGCAGTACAAGATGAAAACTGATTTCCATTTATGACAAACAGAATGTAGAACTGTGGAGATGTTATGTGCTATATCATGTCTAAAAAAGAAACATATAAGAGATATTCTAGTCACTAGAGAAATAAAAAACAGAAATATAACAGATTTTTATCCCAGTCCCCATAGATGGAGTCTGGTTGGCTTTCCATCAGGTAGCATAGCTTCTGGCCTTTGGCAGACTTTGCTCTCTCACTTCCCTCTGTCTGAAGTACCACAGCTTGAACAGCCCTTGGAGTGCACAAATGTGAGCTTTCATTGCCTGTGCTTCTTCCTCAATTGTAAGGTATTTTCAAATCCACCTCATATTACTTTTCCAAACTCCTCCTGTAACAAAAATGTAGGAAGCAAACGTGAGTCGAGTGTGCTCTTTCCATGAGTAGCAGCATGCTGTTACTCCTGTATTGAGAGCTGTGCCCATATACACTAAAAAAATTCCTCTGTTACATGTGTTTTCTTGACTGTAATGCTTTTTGAGTAATCCCCCTGGTGAGAGCTGGAAGGATACCACAGTAACTTGGATTTTTGTGTTGATTTTTGTGTTAGGTTTTTTCCTTGCATGTCCTTTGTACTCAGACTAGATACACATTTCTCTTTTTCTTGTTCTTACTTTTCATGGCTGTCGCTACCTTTTCACTTGCTAAGGGACATCTCTCTCCCCAGCTGGATTTTCTCTTTTTTCATCACTTTCCTTGTGTGATTACAATCCAGTGATGCCTTTGGCACATTGTCCTGCGTCAGCAGACCAGGATATATTAGAGTCTGTTGAATACATAGAATTTAAGCTCAGGATTAAAGTGTGTTTTGATAGAAGCCATCTCTCTGTTCCAAGTGGACAATGATTTATTGATTTATTGTTTTTATTCACTACAAAATCAAGCCCCTTTTTTTTGTACCTGCAGGTAAAATCTACAGGCTACTCAGCTATACTACTCGGCTCTGGATGCCTCGCTGCCAAATTTGAACCTCTCCCCGTTTTATTCAGGAATAGAAAGGGTGCTGTGTCACTGAAGATACAAACGTAAATCTAGAGAGATTCACATCCTTCAGGGAGAGTTACTTCCATAGTTTTGGGGAGCACCATCCCTTTAAACCAAGCACAGAGGCCAGAGCAGTTATTACATCATGTGGTGGAGTAGGAATCCCACTTGAAGGAGTGAGGTTTTCCCTACAGAACACAGACTTTGCTACTGGCAGTGCAGGCTGACTCCTTGGAGAGCTGCCTTTCCACTGCTCTGCAGCTGGGGATATATTTGTTTTTAATCATTGTTTTGCTCTAGCCTGTGTCACAATGCAGAATGCAAATTGGTGTTGACTGACACCACCTGGGAGGCAAATCAAGCTAAAAGAATAGAATATAAATACAATCAAACTTATAGTTCAAATCTATATATTGCATTATTTTTTGGCAGAATAAAAAAAAGAGTAAGTTCCACCTTTTTCTAATTTGCTGATGTTTTATTATTTGCTGATATTTTATTTCAGAATTTATTCTGTGGAACAATTCAAGCTATTTGAAGAATACCTGGAAAATTAATTTTTTTCTTGTAAACAACAAACCCAGAGATTTTCAGAGATATGTAAAAGTTTCCTTTCAGGTTTGGGAAATGCCAGTGGAGAGCGGTGCAAGAGACATCACAGGTAGAGAGAGAACATGCCTTCTTTCTTCCCTGGAAAGCATCTGCCTTGTCCAGAACAGTGGGATTTGTCCCCTAAAAATAGCCATATGGGATCAGATCACCTCTACAACAGCTCAGGACCTTGTCTGTGACCATGGCCCATAGTGGATGCTTAAGAAAGACTGAAAACCAGA
The DNA here is from genome assembly GCA_013398595.1 of Tychaedon coryphoeus. NCBI lineage: Eukaryota > Metazoa > Chordata > Aves > Passeriformes > Muscicapidae > Tychaedon > Tychaedon coryphoeus. The sequence continues at coordinate 573,538 of WBND01000405.1, forward strand.
ACAAATGTAGTACTACGTTTCAGAACATGTTCCCAAGATTCAGACACCTGCATCTCAGGGATTTTGTGACCCAGAAGAGCTGTCTCAACCAGAGACAGATTTTTTCTTGCATTGATGATTCCATTAACTTCTTAAATGTCTGTGACTTTTTCGTATCACCAAAATTCTGTGACAAGAAATTGCTCAGGATGACAAAAATGGTATGTTACGTTTTTTCATTTTCAGCCAGTCCGTTTCTCATGTCACTACACAAACATGCCTTAGTTTATAGGGGAAAAAACAGACCTTTTTTCCTACTGATTTTTTTTTTTAATTCTTCCATTGACACAACAGACTGAACTTCAGAAACAGTGTACAAAACCACCCATGTGGAAAAATGGCATTTTCCTCATCATTGCTTACACCCCATCTGATAAATTTATAATTTTTGAGTCTTATGAACTGTAGGTTAAATAAAATTAGATGAGTCTGAACATGAGGATGTCTGTAGAGCTTAAGTGGGAGAAGGTGAACTGGTGATCTAGAAGGGAAGAAAAAGAAGAGCGAGATGATGCCATGGTTTCACCCCAGACAGGAGTCAAGCCCCCCACAACCCCTCATTCACTCCTCCACCAGTGAGACTGGGGAGAGAATCAGAAGGAAAAAAGGCAGAAAACTTGTGGGTTGAGATAAAGAGAGCTTAACAGGGAAAGCAAATGCCATGCATGCAGACAAAACCCCCAAGGAATTAATTCACTGCTTCCTATGGACAGGCAGTTGTTTATTCATCTCCAGGAGAGCAGGGCCCCATCCTACATAAAAGTGACTTGGGAAGACAAGCACCATATCTCCAAAGGTCCCCCTTTCCTTCTTCTTTCCCCACTTTACATGGTCACAGGGTGTGCAATATCCCTTTGCTCAGCTGGGGTCACCTGTCCTGGCTGTGTCTGCTCCCAGGCACTCCCAGCCAGAAGGAAAATGGGAATGGCTTTGGCTCTGTGTGATCCTGCACAGTAACAACAAAAATATCTCTGTATCATTAACCCTGTGTTCAGCACAAACCCAAAACACAGCCCCACCTCAGATTAACCCTACCCCAGCCAAAACCAACACAGAGGGGGAAGAAAAAACAATGAAACCTAGAAAACACATTTTGCAATTGTGCTGTTTGACAGAGGAGAGCTGGGCCAAAACTCCAGCCCTGAAATCTTTGAACTTTGCCTTCGTGTATTGTCAAGCACATGTGGTTTACAACTCCTGATGGTTCAGGCTCCTGTCTTGTTGCTGTGCCCATCAACATTTGGCAGAAAAATTATCACCATCTTCCAAGGATCCTGGTGGAATTTTCTAATGCCAGTTGTTTTGGCTGCTGCCCCAGCAGGGCAAGTGTGACAGTGCTTAATTTGTAATCAGGCAGTTAATTGTGTCTTGCTTGGCTTTGCTCAGCAGGAGCTCAGAACAGCTCCTGTAAACCTTGTTCCCTGTCTAAACATTTGGCTCCTCATGGCTACTGCAGGGAAGAAGCAACAGCACCAGGCAAGTTGGGAGAGGAGGTGTAAACACCCTCCTCTACCCTCTCCCTTAGGCAGCAATAACAGAATTTCAGATATTTCAACACCTCTGAAAACCAGAGCCACGCATGAGATCCCCCTTGTGCTTGGCCCCACACTTTGGAAACATTTTCTTTGTGTGCAATACAAACAAGCCCTTTCTCATCTTTCTCAAGGTCTTTTTTTTTTGTGCAGTTACAGAAAGCTAAACCAATGCACAAGTGGGAGAGGGTATGTGAACTGGGGGTTCCTTGTGGCAATAATTAACCAACAACCAGAATTTCTTGGGTGGTCTCTGCCCTCATGGTCACTAGTGTGAGTACATAATGAGATGTGACTGTCACAGGCCTGAGGCAAACATCTGAAACTAAAAAACAGACTGCAGAGACCAGCTGGAATCATAACCTACAAACTTCTATTTAATCTCTTTCCATTTTTTTTATCATGTGGGAATGTGGGGATCTTTTTTATGATCTTCCCCTTTTTTAAGCAGGACAGAGTATATTGTTTCTAATTAACTTGATATCTCCCACAGACACAGAATGACCCCAGTCTCTAACCCTGAAAGCATTTTACAAGAATAACTTTCAGGAACATATGTTAGAAATTGAGACATACTCTGAAGGAAGACAGTGAGACAAAAAGAGTTCAGAAAATAGAAGCAGATCATAGTAGTACTATAGTAACACACTTCATTTTTAATTTACTCATTTGTGTGTGATTTTAAAAACTTTGATGCTGAGAGATTCCACAGCAAACCAAAGTAAGTGAATTCTATTAACAGCTGCTGAGTCCTGAATATTTTTGAAGGTCAGGTGGTCATTTAGTTATTTAAATATCAGCTTAGAGATGATAAAAACACACTGCAGGATCTTTGTGACTCTTGTAAGACAGCTCCCTACTTAAAATTATCATGTGGTATTCATATTTATCCATGCATATGAATTATTCATACAGTGGATTTGTCCTTTCTGCCCTTTCAGCCTCCTTTCAGTCATGGAACTAGACCTAGAACTTCATCTCACTGTCACCCATGTGTTCCTGCTGTAGAATACTAGAGAACCAAAAATACAGTTTCACACTTCATGTGAAAGGGAGGAAAGGAGGCTGGGAATAATTGAAATTGTGTGTATAATTAGCCATGTGTACTCTTTTGTTGAAACTATGGAAGAAGTTAAAACCAAAATTATTCTGCATTTCTTGCTTCTTGGAATGGTTGTCTACATGACTGTGATCATCTTGATTTTCCTTAACCATTTTTAAAGTGATGTGTGGGATCGTCTCTATGCCTTTCTTTAAAGGGTGAGGAGAGATTTTTGGCTGCAAATCTGAATCATCCTTTATTCTCTGTTTTTGTACATGCACTGATTTATACGGACTTGATGGAGGGAAAGCTTTCTTAAGACACAGAAACATAGGATAGGAAGAATATAGAAATTGGATAAATATAGGATAAATAGGATAAATAAGTGATATAGGATAGGAGGTACAAAGGGATATGCAGCCAGGTCTGCCATCCTGCCTAATACTGGTGTGTGAACCACCTGAAAGTGGGAAGCTCAGCCTGAGCCCCAGAGAGTGTTTCTTAAAACCAGAGATTCAGCAGGAATATTCCATATGACATCTCTCTTTCTCCTCCAATTTTCCCTCCTCTGCCACACAGGCCATTATCTGTCTCCTCAGGCAATATAACGAGCCAAGTGCCATGAGGACAAAAGCCCTCAAACCTTAAAGCCTGCAGTTTGCCTGAGGAAGAAGGAATGAGCAGAAAAGGTCAGACACATGAGCAATGTATGATAGGTCCTGATGTCCCTTTGGCTTTAGTGAGCTCCCAGGCAGTTGTAATATATTGCCAAGCACAAAGGTGCCTTAGGATCCACCCTCAGAGACTGAATGCTTTGGGCACAGCCTTCCCTTTTGCAGTGCTTTGAAAGGCAGGCAGCAAAGCTCAGCTCAGGTAGAAGAAATCATGCTGCAGAAATATTTCTCACCTGGATAAATCATTCTTTTCTCCCTGTGTGACTTCTTTTGCAGTGAAACAGTCTCACAGTGCTTTGCCCATCTGTGCTATGGAAATCTCTTTTGACCTTGCAGAGTGGCCTGGCCATCCATCATGTCAGGGCTGAGGAGAGCACTGGGGCTGTCACCTCACCCACCTGCCTCAGTGACTGCAAGACCAGAGCAGAGCCCAGCCTCAGCTCTCCCCATGACAAATACATTCCTTTTTCCACTAGTCTTTAGGCTTTTCACTTTCTCCCAATTTGTTTCTCATGGTTCAGTGGAAAAGTGAAAGTAAGCATACACACAAGGTCTTATTTACCTTAAGGTGAATATCTGTAGCATCAATCTTGGTAGCAAAGAAAATCTCAATTCCGCCACCTCTGTCTTTTCCCTGTTCTGTTAGAGCACATATTCACATTTGAGAGCCAAAGAGAGGCTGAATTTTGCTCTTTCCTACAAACTTTGCCTCACCAGAATATTTCATATCAACTTTAACTGTCAGGCAACAAAAAGGCATGGGTAACAAGAGAATGACTTAATCCAGCATCTGTTGAAGCCTATGGTCCCCTTTCCTTTAGATCAAGACCTAAATCCTTTTTCCTAAAAGTAGCTTTGACACTTAATCCTTGGAGGGAAAAAAAGAAAGGGAGTGAGTCAAATGCAATAAAAGTCTGACATTTTTGTATTTGAAGGACACATCAACATGAATGCAAAAGCTCTGCTTGACCTATGCAGTGGCTTCCCAAGGAAACTGTGAGAGAAGGTAAGTAGGATCAGTCCATCCTTTTGGAAAGTTAAACCTGAGGCTGAAAAGAAGGGAGAAATATAATTCAAGTTTCAGAGAAAATACAGCAAAGGCAGAGGAGTGACCTAATAGTCACCTTTCTCCTAATGTGATCGTAATAGTTGTAATTTTTTTTGGTTGTGGTTTTTTGTTTTGTTGTTGTTGATGTTGTTGTTGGTTTGGCTTGGTTTGGTTTGGTTTCTTTTTGTTGTTGTTGCAATGAGTAAAGACCTCATCTGATGCTGTAGAACGGTTCTTTAGCTTACCTGTTTCAGGTAGCACTCTCATTAAGCCCACTGTCTACACAAAATCTGCAGCTTGTATTGCAGATGGCTTCACAGCAGTTCTTGCTGCAGGATGTTCTCAGTGCAAAAGCCATCAAAAAAGCTCCCCAAAAAACTGTTTTTCTCATTAGAACAAGTAAAAACTGTCTTTTTTAAGTCATTGCCAGCACAGGCTGGCAGTGTTCCTCCTCCACCTAACCTTTAGTTCTGTTCAGTATGCAAGGTCAGATCCCTTTTTGCCTGCTGAGAGCCTCTGAGTTTGGCAGAAATTCTGCATGAATGCAGATGTCTACAAAAAGGGAGTTTGTTGGCAGGATCAGGACCTTTTGAATAATTCTGAAATGACAACACAGCTGGAATGACGAGCTTGACACGTGTTCTGTGTCTGTGGCTGGTCATTGATTGCTTTGGTTTTACAGAGAAAACAAAAACATCTGAGGTCATTCTTCCCATCCCTCTCACTACACAATGCTATTATCCTTGCTCAAAACCAGTAGTATCCTAGTATTTTATCATAAAAACCCTGGACTCTAGAGTCATGGTAACACACAGGCTTTTCTGCCTTTTCTGCCTACAACTACTTCTATAAATAGATAGCCAGATGACTTTTACATTTCAAAGCTTCTAGGAAAAATTAAACCCATGAATACTAAAGCTTGAAAAACACTGAAAATATAAGGAGCTTCCTCCTTTCTAGAAACTACATCAATAAATGTTGTCCTCCCAAGTTTTGCTGCTTATTTTTAGTATTGCAATATTTAAGCTAAACTGATAACCTGTGACCAGCTCAGGTCAGCAGGAAGAGAACTGGCCTTGCCTGATGGGAGAGTGCACCAATATCTCAAAGCTGGCATTCAGAGTTGAAATAATCTTGTTTAATAAAATTTATATTTGCAAGGTGTCCCTCTCCATGGGAGGGAGTTTGGAATTAGATGATCTTTAAAGCCCCTTCCAAACCAAACCATTCTGTGACTCTATGATTTGATTCTGTGATACATTAAAGTAAGATATCTGCTCCAAAGCAATCATTTAAATCCTCATCTCAACTGTTTTAGACTTTTATCAGTTGGGTTCAGCTGCCTTCTGCAAAAGTGTGCTGCTGTCCTTTGACTACAGCCAGTGTTTAAACAAGTCACTCATGCATGAGCATGAGAGTTAAATGCACTCTCATTTGTGTGGATAAATGGCTTCCATCCACAGACTATGACTACACTGTAGAGTGACATAAAAATGATAAGCTACCTTCAAACAAATGGGTTTCATCAGTATCATTTTCACTAATTGCTCTTCCTAGGAAAAAAAAAAGAAGTAAAAGATTCTGGTTTCTTCATTAAAGCTAAAGTTTTTGAATGATTTATATTTGTGTCTATATTTCTCTTTAATATATATATTCCTCCAGGACAGGAAAAAAGAAGAGGCAGCTCACCTCTCTTGACATAACCAAAGTAAAATGTGTCTGGCTCAGAGAAGTATTTAATGGAGCTGTGAATTCTTAGATGCAGGGATCAACTTTTGTTTTGCATTTGTGCTGTGTGTGAAACATTGGATTCTTAATCTCTGACTGATTCCAAGTAGTATTATAGTAACAATGTATAGTCAGAATGTGTCTCTCCCTATGAAATAATTTAGCATAGTTCATGGAAATGAGACATTATCTGAATAGATAAATGTGTCAGGTTTGTTACATCTCCAGTGCTGGATATATGATAAGAGGGAAGTAATTTCTCTCTACCTTAGTTTTGTTTTTATACCTTTTTTTTTTTAGTTTTGTTTTTATACCTTTTTTTTCTGCTGGAGTTTGACTTCAGCTCTAAGCTAGAAAAAAACAGGATACAAATCTGCTCCAGAGAATCTTAAAATTAGGATGAAACAACCTAATAATAAGAATTTTTTATATGTGGCTTCCTACAGTATTGCTGAAGACTTTTCTAAAGCCGCAATTAAAACAAGTGCCAGCAGCCTCTTTTGTGTTTGTCCACTCTCAGTAGTGACTCATCTCCCAACCCAGCCCAGCCCAGGAGTGTGTGCTGAAACACAGCTCTTCCATTATTCAGATTATACCAGCTGAACGTTCAGCTTTGCTAACAAAGGACATGGCAAATATCTCTCCCTTTCCCATTAAAATCTTCTGCAATTGCCTCAGTGTGTGTGAGTAGATATAATAAGCAGATTGCAGAAATTAATTAATTATGAGAGTTAACTTTTCACTTTCACCCTTCGCTGAATCTCTTTTGTTTCCTAGCCCTAGCTTTTGTAAAACTGAACTTATTTCCCAGGGTGTGTGGCTTTTAACATGACTGTGTCCTGTGTTCAGCTGCTGCAGCACACCAACCATGTGGAACATTTTAACAAGGAGTTTTTAATGAATCCCTGGGAATAAAACACCCCCCAAAACAATACTTCTGTATGTGAGTACTTACATTCACTGCAGCAACAAAACCATAAAAAAAAGAAAAGGTTCAATATTTCCTATTCCATTTTAAACAATCTTTAACCACAGCCATTCAGTGACAGGCAAATTTGGATAATGGGTGCGTTCTGCAAGGCTGTGAGTGAATTATTCCAGACTTCTGGATGATTTGCAGGAAGGACGTGTTAAAATGCTGGTAATTTGAACACCAGCAAGCAGTTTGCCTACTCCTAGCAACTTTTTAAATAAATGCCATCACCTATTCTGTATTGCCCTTGGCTTCTCACACTTGTGTCAGAAGGAAATGAGAGATTTTTAACACAGCCAACAAGTTCAGTGTAAAGTAGAGAGGGGCAGAATTTCCCTCAGGTCTTAATCCCAGTAAAGGTTCAGGGCACTGCGTGGTTGTAATCAGTCACTTGTCTTTCTGAATTACTTTATTCAAAACCATGGGCAGCTCTGTAATGTCTTCTTTTTCAACCATCAGATGAACATTATGTGGCAAGAAAGCAAAATTAGAAAAGGGGCAATAAGGAAAACAAGGACAGAGGATTTGTACCCAGAGTTTCTGCTTGTAGGCCTGTTGCTGACTTTATCCAGTATATATTTAAATTACCAGAATCACTTCCCTATGGCCTTGTCTCGACTGTTTTAAGAATTGGACGAGCTGATGCTTGTAAAGAAATTTCCTTGTAGAAAACACTGCCATTTTCACAGAGTATTGAAGGCTGCAAATGAATTCCTGCCCTGAAATGGCTATTTCCCTTCTCCCAACCCCCCAGTTTTAATCAATCCTACTGATTGCAGCACCACCTCCACCCAGGCTGAGGCACCATCTCCCTCTCAGGGTTCCTTGCTGATAGAGAGGATGAGGAGGCTTTCAGGGCAAGAGACTTGAGGCTTTCAAGGCCAAAGAATGAAGACTGATGGTTTCAGACACAGTAGTCAAAGCTGCTTTTCTTCTGCTAATGATCTGTCTGGGAGACAGTAAATTATGTCTGTATTTCAGGCAGAGCCATTCCATGACTTTTAAGGTGAAATGGAAATCCCTAAACTAGGACTAGTTGTAATCGCCAAAGTCTGAAAAAACTTTTCGCATTTTCAGAAGGTTCTTTCAAGGCTTTGTCAGAGCCATGTAAAAATTTAGGATAGGAACAAAAGTGCTAAGATCTTTTCATATTTGAATTTAGAATAATTTTTATATCCCTGAATCCACAGAGAATTTGAAAAAAAAATATTAATGGACAGGTCAGCTTTCAAAGAAGGATAAAAAGCTAAATTGTCTTGTACAGCCATAGGAATGTTCAGCTCTAGGCTGCAGAGTGAGAAGTCTAAGATCTAAGTACAAAATAATATTAAAGCTTTATGCCACCTGGTCTGTCTGTGTGAATTTCTGTGCATTCACACACACACACACACACACGTGTGAATTTTCTAAATCTGGACTTTGAGACAGCTGGTGGCTCAACATCTGAAGATGGTTGAAAAAATCATTCCAGATCAAGTTAAAGCTCCAATTGTCCTTGTATTCTCTGTCAATAAGTGATAGAAAATGTCTGTATAACAGCAAGGTCAGAAAGGTATAAAATGGTACCAGTTTTTGGTTAGAAAAGTCTAGAATGAGAAATTGTCTCCTTTATGGTTCTATATACTATGTGTTTGGATTCTGACTAAACCAAGCAGCAATCCTGAAACCATCTGGAATTTCTCCATACTACCAGATTTTGTGGCAGCAGAAAATACACTGAAAAACAAAGAAAACCAAAATATCTCCCCATATTCTGTTTTCCTTCTTGGTCACCAAGAAAGGGCTGATTATGAGCAGGCTGCAGAGACTGGTCCAGTTAGTATATATTCATTTATATAGGATGGATATTATGGGAGCTTACTAGGATGAGCTAGAATAAACTGTGATCTGCTTTTGGAAGATGTGCATAAAAAACTGTAAAAGGATTTAAGCACAGTTTTCCTGCAGTCTGGCTTAGCTGTCCTTTGACTGTGTAGGAAACATTTGCCTTCCCAGCTTGGTGAACTTAATTAATTAGCAAATTCATTTTAAAATTTGAAGATAACTGTGAGTTGGTCAGAACTACAGTTTTAGAAAGAAAATTGTTTAAATAATCTTGGCCACCTTTCCAGCTGACTTAGCAGTTCAGGTGATTTTGTAGATTAATTTACTACTTCAAACTTTGGAATTTTCCCCAAAGATCTTCAACACTGACAGAGTTTTTATGACCACAGTCACTGCAGATTTAGGATATAGTCCAGCACCTATTAATTCAGTGGAAAAACTGCCTTTCATTCAGAAATCACTGACTCAGAAACCTATCTGCACTTATTTGGAGCTACAAACTATTGCATTTTGTATGGTTCTCAACCTGTAACTGTAAAAGATACAAGTTAATGTCCATCTAGTTAAAGTATGCCAGTGGAATTAAAGAAGTAAGAACACCATCTGAAAAGGGCAGTTGTGGCATGTTTTCTGCAGTTTCACCTTTGTTGCCAAAGGTCTGCAATTACATGAATTAAGGTGACTTAGAGCTCCTTGCCAGGCTGCAGACACAGGATAACTGCACCCATCCATCAGTCTGCTGGCTGCAGCCAGATACAGATGAAGCAAGGAACAGTGGGTGTTCAACAAATTACACTGCTTATTTAATTTATATAGCCTTGACCTTAACTGCTTCCATAAAGCAGCTTCTGTTCCTACCACAGCAGGGATTTGCTCCTTCCTGCATGTTGCCTTGCAGTGCTGCAGCTCCACCACGTCCAGCAGTGCTGCCACCCCAGCCTTAATTCCAAGATTTTCAACTGGAATCAAAGGCATCACATTGTTGATGCTGCTTGATTCATAGCTGGGAGTGGCAGAAAGAAGACTGGCCTGGACAGAAGGTTGAGATTCTATGCTTGTTACCTGCCAGTCTTTTTCACCATGATAAAGAGAGCATGAAGCCCTTATTCTGAAGACAGAAACCTCCCCACCCCCTTTGAACTCCTCCTGAGAGATGGCTGCTACCACTGAATCTGCCTTGACTGCTGCTGCAGTGGCATTCAGCTCTCAGCTAAACAGAAAATAGAGTTTTGTAAATATAATGTCTACAGTGTAAATGCTTTTCTTAAAATAAAAATCAAATGTGTTTTGTTGGTTGTTTTTCTTACAAATAATTTGAGTTTGGAGAGCTGTTTAGCACTTAAGTACTGCCAAAGAGAAAACAATTTTTGTTCTGAGTACACAAAGACATGATTTTGAGCAGGAATTTTCTCTCTTCAAAATGCTAATTAAACAAAACAATGGATTTTGATAAATAAGTACATCTACAAGTTCCTGGCCTCCGGGAAGTGTTACCACAGTATTTATTGTTTGCAAGAATGAGTATCTCACATAAACACTTTCCCCTATTAAAAGAAACAAACCTTGTATTTCAAATTAAAACAGCTGTGAGGGGCACTTTGTGTGTGTTTGAGCCTGAGAGTGTTTTTCAGATGAGGTCTGAAAATAGGTGGAGAGTCAATTAAATGAAAAGACAAGGAGAAGGATGCTGTGAGAGGAAGATGTGCAGTGCAACTTGGTTGAAATTGGAATACCTAAAAAAGTCTGCAGAGGTGTCCTCCCCAGCTGTGCCTCCATGAGTGCCTTCCACATTTGCAGTTCTCAGGGCAGTTGCAGGCATAAGTGAGATCAGATATTTACTGGAAGTGGTTCCTAAGTGTGTTTAGAAATGGTCTGTATCTGTCTTGTAATTCCAATGTCTTTCCTTTCTCTGAAGGTCAGAGCCATGTTTGCTAAGGGGAGGTTTTTGTTTGAAACCTGGTATGTTGGGCACATCTACAGCCACAGAATACAGCAGAGAAACAGCAGGATAAAATCCTCCCTGCATGGAACCAGAAAGACTTAAACTTGATAAAACAAAGTTACTTTAACCTGGTTAGTTTAACTAAGATATTTAACTTTATTAAACAAAACTAAATGCTTTCATATTTTAGTAAAGGGACTTGGTTTTCCTAGATGTTATTGTGATGGAGGTAGGACACCCCAAGGAACTGAACAACCTGTGCCATTAAATGAGTTCTTCAGGCTGATGTGACACCAAGCAGCAGCACACAGAACACTGAGAGCCATAAACCAATTGCATGTTTTGTTATTTATTTTCAAGTAAACATCCTGGTTTTGTTTCACAGAATCACAGAATCATTTAGGTTGGAAAAGGGCCTCCTGAGTGAGTCACCCCATCTATCACAGGCATCCAGTCCCAGAAATTCCATAAAAGATGTTAACACCTTAAAATGAGCTAATTCTTCTACATTTTTCTATACCCTCATAAGAAACAGGTTAATATTTATTCAGAACTTTTCTATACACCTTTTATTAATATTCATTAGCATTTGCATTACTTGCTACTAACAGGAGGGAATATAAATATTTTAGATATATAAATATACATTTAAATAGAAAAAGAGAAGGCCTTTAAGAGATGTAGAAAAAAACCACTGTTATTATTTTCATTGAAATATTTTCTCATTCCCTTCCTGATCTATCATTATCACCTTTTGATTAGAGTGGGCACTGTACTTTACCAAATTACAGCCATAAATGCCTACATGTAGCAATTTTTATGTTATTTGTGAGAAGAGGAGGAAATATCATGGGAATCTTACTATTTCTAAGGCACAAACTTCTTTTGGACTTTCCTGATGGCCCAGAGACTCAAGAGGGACAATGAGTATGTTGGTGTTCCTTGGTGTGACAAAGGACAGATTCCTCACGGTGCTGTAGAGAAATGCTGTCACCACTCTGGTAATAAATTGCCATGATTTAAACTCATCAGAGCAGGATTCTGCAAGCCTTAATGGAGAGTATAGGGTTGATGTAGGACCCATATGCAGAGCTGTCACAGCCTGACCTCTCTTGCCACAACAGCAGTGGGCTTTGATTGCCTCCTGCACACTCCAGACCTATTTTTCTCCCTGTCCTGCTCCCTGCCAGATTTGGACTCCTGAGATGCTGAATGTCACCACACATTTTAGCTCCTGACAGCAAGCTAAGGACAGCAATGTGAAAAGGAGATGTGAAACCTGCTTTAAAATATTTCCATGGGTGGAGAAAAGTAGTGGCTTGTTTAGAGGAGGAGGAGTGTTTGTCTCAGCGGGGCTGGGTGAGCTCCAGCTCTTGTTGTGAGTGCAGATCACAAAGGGCAGGTGGGTGCCCAGTGACCCTTCCCAGAGGTGCTGCTCTGCATCCAGCCTCATGCACAGGTATCTGTGTGCAGCTGGTGCTCACTGGCATCTTGGGGCAGTCTGGAAAGAGGAACCGAGGTCTGAGCCACCTGCAGAGACTGAGCTGTCCTCTCACCTTGCTGCAACAGGGCTGAAATAAATCGGCAAGAAAATCTTTCCTTATGCTACCTAAATATTAATTTTGTACCTTGTTTTTCCAATGTCTTCCCTGGGTAATCAACCCTTCAGAAAATATGATTAATTTTATATTTTTGCAAAAGCTTCACAGATTTTTATCAATGTATATATCTGTATTTATTAAAGAAGCTGCTCTGAGAGATCCAGAGTTACAACTGGTTGAGTTTTACAATTAATTCTCAATTCTACTTTGTATATTTAAAAAAAACCCAAAAAACAGAATATCCTCATTGTATTGGCATGGGGAAAAAAGCACACAAAACCCTCCAACCAATCAACCAATTCTTAATCCCTCCCCCCAAAAGTAGTTTTTTTTCAATTATAAAGTATTTTCATATACTTTACCTTAATTCATCTGTTATGAAGGAAACTGTTAATGGAGAAATTTTGCATTAAAAGTCAGACTGTTTTTGACACAGAGAAAATCAGTACTGAAGTAACACAGATTATTATCTGAGTGATGAGTAGAAGATGAGTAGCAGCCAGGATAGATTTGTCATGAACAAATCATGTCAAACCAATCTAAACTCCCTCTGTGACAAGCCAACAGACTTTGTGGATGGAGAGGAGCAGTGGATATCATGACTCTTGGCTTTAGAAATGCTTCTGATGTGGTCTCAGATGGAACTCTCATAAGCAAACAAAGTCTATAGAGAAATAACAGGTACAAAAAAAAAAATTTAAAAAAAAATTAAAAATAACCCAACCGAACAAAAATCCTGCAGCAGTGGGACAGATACTGATGGGAAGAGACACTGAAGGAGGTTCTGCAATAATCTCTTCCAGGTCAATCTCTGTCAGTGTTTTTGTTAAATCTAATGAGCCAGGAAATATATTTTGGAGAGCTTTGGACAAGCTTACAATTCAAATTCTTAGCGATGTAAACAGATGAAAATGAAATTAAATTAATTTCATGGGGACAAATGTAATATTTTGCATGCAGGTGCAAGTAATTATCTTCACAGGCAGAAATCAGGGAACAATCAGCAATTCTTCTAAAGTCAGCTTTGGGATTATGGCTGATCACAAGTGAAAAGCAGGGCAATGATGATGTGCTTTTGCAGGTACCTTCCCTGTTTACTCAGCAGCAACTCACAGGGTTTTAGCTGAGCTCATCTTTGTACAGGACACTCCTGGAGAAAGAAGGAACAATTAGAGTCTGTAGGAGATCAGTGGAAAAGGGGAGCTGGGGAAAACAGCTGATAGAAAAGAATTAAACATGTTTTTGTAGTGTGAAGAGATGATTGAGAGAGCAGCTTTTAATTAAAAAGAGGCTTCTGTTTAATGAATTCTTCATGGGTATAAACTGTAGCAAAACACATTCATTTAGATTAGAGGAATGTATTTCTAGGAGTGTGGAGAGGCAGCATCTTTTAATTGATGTCTTCTGGGTGGTATCATGCTTGTCTTTCTGCACATTGACTTGCCTTCAGCTCATGAGTGGTTCAGCAGCAAGTTGGGACACCCAGCTGGAGAACCCAACAAGATATTTCACACCTTGCTTTTTGTATAAAGCCTATGGATGGACCAGATGTACCTGTAGACAGCATTTCTGCAGCAAAGTTCATGCTTCTGTAACTTGGAGCAGCACTCAAGTCAGCATGGCTCTGCTCATGTATTTTAGGCTCATTCCAGGTGTTTTAGGCTCCTTACAGGTATTTCAGGAATCAGTTCCTTCTTTTTACTGTAGAACTAATGCATGTTAATACTGCTCATGCTGTGTGGTCTTTAAGCAGGCACTACTCACATGCAAGTTTTGCTTCAAAAGCAGAATCAGCTTGAACAGGGAGCTATACATAGGGACAAATGTAAAAAGATGGTCAAAGAAGTGAAAATGGAGTGAGGAATCATTGAAATTGTTGAGTGAGGTTGAGACAGTAACACAGAAGGGTTTGCAAAGAGCTGTGACTTTAAGAAGGGAATGTGGAAATATACATAACTAATGCAAATCTAGACAGCAATGATCTGCCAGGCTGGCCTTGCTCCCATCTCTTACTTGCACTCACAGGTCATGTCCCACCTTAAACCAGGTTAATGTTACCTGGGGAATTCCCCAACAGGTCTCACAAAGGTCATTCAGGTTTGGGAAGTTTTGGAGACCTGCAGTGAATGTGACATATGAACACACACTAGAATTGAAACCTCTTCAGCTGTGGGTAACTAATCTCACACCTCTGCACAGTATTTAATACATTATGTTCACAGAAGAGAAGGGATGTGCTTTCAATGAAGCACAAATGTCAAAAATCCAACACTAAAACTCTATCTTAGATGTTGCTGAAAGCGTAAGAAATACTGGTGGCAAGACCATATCAAATTGTATCAACCTTTTCTTACATTATTTATTCAAAATAATAAAAACAAAACCAAACACCCCCTCTCCCCCCCAAAAAAATCAACCAAACAAACAAAAACAAACCATATTAAAACTGACCACTGCAGTCAGAATGGATGACAGTGCCAGAGAGATGGAGAAGGGCAGGTCAGATGTTCCCTCATTGCTTGACTAAAAGAGCTTTCAGGCCACTTTTCAGGCTTTAGGCACCTAAGTGCAATGTCTGCATTAAATATAATCACTAAATTTTACAAATGTAGCTGCTGTATCTGCAAGCCACGGTCAGTGGGGAGTTATTGGCACATCTTACCCTGGAGCCTTTGGAGATCATGGTGTGACTTCTGAGTGCACAGAGAGAAAAGAGTGATGCTTTATCTGAGATGTGAGTTATTCAGTGTGGGTTCCCAGTTGAAGTTGATCTCTCTCACCCTGTCTACCTAGATCCATTCATTCCTACCTACCTAAGCTGTGTGGTGCTTGTTTGCCTACTGGGTTTAAAACCACATCCCATGTAAGTCTAGAAATTTTCTTCCCACAATTTCAATATAAAATCAAGTCCTTTCTTTCTTTCTTTTCTAGAGCTCAGACAATTATTTCAATTTATAAATGTATTTTTATGTGTTCGTGGTCACTTCTCTTTAGATACCTATGAATTGTGACTTTTTGTCAGCCATGATCAGACCTGTGTTCTCTCAATGAGTAAAGTCTCAGTGAAGTATATAACTGCATTTTTATGGCACATTGACCATCTCTGTCTCACATTGCAATCAGGCTCCAAATATACAATTTCTTGTGGCACTTATCATGAGACCCCTCTCTTCAGTAGAATAACTAACATTGCCACTGCTAATTTCAGCCTAATTTCTATTTACCTCAGTTTTGCCTTGAATTATTGCCTTGAACAATTTTGCCCTCAAAGGCTGAAAGCATTAACTGGAATCTTTCAATTACCTTTTTCTTTCATTGAAATGAAGAGGACGAAAGCATCATAGTGACTCTGAATATAAATATATTCACTGAAATTATAATTAAAAATTATATCACTGCAGGGTTTTTTTCTGTCTTAGCTATCTTTCCTGTAAATACATTTATTTTCATTTTAAAAGTTAGTTTGTATGTGTGTATATTTATTTACATATGTATGATTTTTTGTAAAATAGAAATACAGAAAAGTGCCTTTTACTGTTATGGTCTCGATGGTTTATTCATACTCCTTTTAGCACAGCAGGTAAAGTTGTTTTTTTTTTTCCTAATAATTCTACACCCTGAATTCTTCAAATATTATTAAACCTAAAACCACTGCTGAGTGCTCCACAGTCCTAGTCCTGTGCAATTTGCTACATGTTGCTAGAGCCCTCAGAACTTTCTTCAGCCCAAAACATCTCCAAAGGTACAAATATTTCTTATGTATGATCTGCAGATATGAACCAAACACAGGCCTAAAACGTTTTTTAGTCTCCTTTTACTGGCATTTATTTTAAAACTGGGTCTCCCTTTTATACTTTGCCTGTTTGAAGTACGGTGTTTATTCTTTAAATGGTTTCTGTAACCACGATGATGGTCACTCGTGTGGTGGCAGAAGTGCTGTGACAATCTCATTTTTGGTGTTTTTTTCCCCAGTTTGAGGAGGAAAGGGCAGAAAATCAATGAAAGACAAATATAGCATGAAACCCACTGTGCATTTTCATAATGAACCTGTAACCTCTGAGACTTAGGGAGTAATACTGAAAGAATAGCCAGAGAAGAAATTGGTGAAAAACTTTCTATTATTTTTCACCTGGTCCCAGTCTTTTAGTCTACTTGGAGATAAATAGCTCTGCCTTGCAAGAAGAGTGCCTTTTATTAAAAAAAAAAAGGGGCGGAAAGGAGCTTTGCTTTAATTCTAAATGTCTAATGGAGAGAAAGAGCACATTAAAATGTTTTTTTTAATAAGTGCTGTCCTGGCAGGATACTCCTGAACAGTCATGGGTGTCTCTCACCATTATTACTGGGCCTTGAGAAGAAAAGCTTGGTTATTTTTATTTTTCTTACATTAGCAAAGAGCTCACACAAAAAAAGAAAAAAATTCCTTATTTATACTAAATTACACACAAGGTAAGTATAAAACCATGTATCCAAAACTCTGTTAGAATTTCTAAGGGGATAATGCAGTTTGTTAGAGACAGGTGCAGATTCAGTGTTCTAGTCAGATATTAGCTGTTATTTAATGAATGGCTTTATTAATTAAACATGAATTTCTGATTGCTTGACCATTTCTACTTTTTTTTGGCATTTTAATGGACTTTACAGCTATGATCACAGAGATTTCAAAGGGTTATGTATAAAGCTTGCAAGAGGTTGAATCTGTCACAATCCCACCCATAGACAAACTTGGCAAGTATTTAAAATATGGGATTTGCCCTCCTGCTTCACCTTCCATCCAGAGAAAAAACAAGTGGGCCTGGTTCCAAAAGAGGCTTTTGGGGATGTTTGGATGTGGGTCTGCACTGAGCTCCTCAGGAGTCTGGAGAGGCAAGGGCAGCTGGAGCCAGGTTCCACCCTCAGCAGGAGAAATCTCAGCACAGACTTTTCCAGCTCCTGTCCAGAATTGTGGCACAAAATGGGTTCTTGATATGAAAATGTAAATTGAAACCTGTTAAACCAGGAACAGACCAAGTCTATACATATTAAACTGTCTGTACACTACTAGGTATGTCAGGCAAAGGATTTCCTTGCTAAGAGCATCAGGGTCTGACTGGCAGCAAAATGTAGCTACATATTTTATTAATTTTGAAAAAAAAGTTGGATAGATTAAAAAATGTTCTTGTTTCAGGAAATCTGTGTAACAGTCTGAATATTTATTTGCATTCTGTGGTTCAGTGGAGGAGACTATAAATCTCATTTTAGCTTTGCCATTTAAACCCTCACACTGCCTGTAAACCTTATCTGTGATACTTTTATAAGGTAAAGAAGTCAAAACAGCTGATCAGAAACCCAGGGAAGGATCCTAAATTGGCAGGAACAACTGGGTTCTGAAATTACTGGGTTCTTCACATCATTCCCTGTGTATTCAGAGTTGAGGACAGCATCTCCTTTGGCATACAGAGATGGAAATGTATTTTCATTTCTTTACTTAAACATGAACCAATTAAAATGTCACAGCTTTCAGAGAGCAAGTTTGTAAAAGAGTTGATAATGAGGGTTTACTTGCTTTGCATATTCTACCCAATCAGTACCAAAGTTATATTGATGTGACCCTGCTTGGGTACATTAGGAATGTTGCCTGAATAAAATAATTTGGTGGTCTTTAGGTGGCTGCTGGCAAAAAAGAAAAGAAAGTGAAAATTCCCTACAAAGAGAGAGATAGCAATGTCAAGGCAAAAAAATTGAGACAGGAAGGTAAGATCAGGTGAAAAGGGTCAGCAAAAAGTTTTTGATATCTTCAAATATTTAGCATTGTAGGATGGAATTTTAAGGAAGAACTTCTGTGGGAAGTGAGCCCCCATTTGTGCTAGAAAAGCAACCAGTAAATAATCAGGTACACAGATATTCTGCATCTTGAGCTGCACGCAGCCCCATAGATATTTCTGTTGCTATGTCTCAGGCAGCACTAAGAGGGGAGGCCTCTTATCATTTGTCCTTGTTACTATATAAAATCAGATGTTTCCAGCTGGAAAAGTCCTGCCATCAGCCCTCTCCTTGCCCTCTCACAGCTCTGCTTCCAGTAGTGCTGAGGTTGCCTGACCCCTCTCCTGACCACAAGCTCCCAAGTTTGATAAGGCAGAGTATTCACTGAAAAGTTTACACAGTACCTTCATTTTTTTCCAGTCCTGCAGTTCTGCCTTAGCACAGCTTTACATAGAGCTAGAGCTGAACCCCCTTTGAAGAGTGTAAAATAACTATAGACAGAGTCAAGAGAAGTTTTGCATTTTAGGGAAATGGCTGAGCTTTTGTTCTGTGGTGAAATAAAAGAAGGATTTTTTTGTTTTGTTTTGGTCATGTTTCCACATAGTAGAAACCTGATCTGCAGAAGTACACTTCATTATACATACTGTGACATCATTTACACAAAGAGAATGTTTCTAAGTTTGTTTGAATATATAGTCAAAAATTGTCTCCACTGCATATCACAAGAGAGTAGAAAAAAATCACTTGACTGAAGATACTTAATAACTGATAACTGCCCAGAGGCTGAATTTTTTAAAATAAATAAATAAAATATGAAAAACCTTACATCACCTAAACAGCATATGACATATCTGATTTCTAATTAAAATTTCCACTTAGAGTCCATGGAAAGCAAATGAGGTTTGGACATTCTTTAGGCAGTTAAAAAGGGCTTCTTTTCAATTTATTAAACTCAGCTAATAAGTTTTTTAAACAAAAGCTCTTGTGCTGTCTTGTCACTTTAGATTATTAGCGACACACTTCATGTCCAAGGGCAGTGCAGCCTGAAGACCTGCATTAAGTGCCTGGATGGCTGCTGGGAAGGTTTGAATGGAGCTCATGGACAGAAAGATCATGAGAAATTGCTCTGACAGCAGAGCAGAGTTGGGAGGGGTGTTTGTCACTCAGTTCTCCATCACCATGTTTGCCAGTTTATTTTTGTTATGCCCCAAAGGACTTTCTTTTGCAACCAGATCGAGGTTTAAGCAAGCAGGAAAAAACCATAAAAATGGCTCAGGAATATCCTTAGGAGTAACCTGTGAGCTCTGTCACACAGTTCCCACTCTTCCATTCTCTCTATGCTGAACCATTAATCTGTACCAATGGTGAAACATAATCCAGTGTATAGAGTCTTGTCCCCTGACTGCTAAAACCACATTGCTGTGACTTTCTTTCCAATGGTCTGAAGAATGGGTGCAATCAGTAAATTGTCTTCCCTGGGGGATTATGGGGAGGGGATACTGCTGGAAAATCAGGTGTTGGAAAAAATTAGCCTGCGTGGTCACCTTGAGCAGACAGGAATGGCAGGAAACCAAGAAATGAAAAATGAAATCCAGTTGAAATCTCTGTCCTCATGTTAGCAGGATTCTGCAATAGGAATCTGTGAACAGGAGCCTGGGAATAGGAAATGTGGCTGAATTAAAAGCACAAAATTAACCTGGGTTACCTGATGGGTTTGCATCCCCAGGAAATGAAGTCCTGCTTCCCTCAGTGATAACTGTGGTGGGAGGAGAAAATCTCCTTCCTCCATCCTCACAGAGGGAAAGGCCAGCAAAACCTGCACAGGCACACAGCTGAGGGAACTTCTGATCTGTGCTTGAGTTACTCTTACTTGTAATGGAAAAGTAACGAGCAGCAAAATAGATGGAGTACTTGTTGACTGTAAAAGCAAAGGACACAGAGGTCCCAGGCAGTGCAAAGGAGAGTTCTTTTATTGCAAAAACCAGGCATTTTTCAGCAGTTAGCCCATTATCAGTGACATGGTTTTAAGGCACAACAAGCCCAAACCAACCACCCCACCATGCACCATGATGTGGGCATGCAGCAGTCAGTGTGTCTCACATCTCTCACATCTCTCTGCCCCTATTCCAAGGCCTGAGCCATCATTTTACAAGGGTAACAAGGCCCTTATTTCACAAGGCTTTACCTATATGCAACAGTTGATTGGAGATTATTAAATTAAGCCATCATCAGCAACTGTTAATAGTTGAAGAAGAATCATAAAAGGATAAGCAAGGAAATTTTTTTTGCATGCATGAAGTGTCTGCCCCTGTAAAGTAATATTTGAAGTGGAATTCTGTTCACAAGACATAGGCCTCAGATATCTGCAATATCTTAAATAACCCTTGGAGGCATTAAACAGGACGATGTCCCTTCCCTGGAATAGAGAGTTGATATTCCCCTGGGTGCTGCTGATGCCTGAACATACACAGTAATCATGAGAATGAAACTGGTTTTTCAGAGTTCCTTGACTGCATTTTTCCTCTAACAATTGAGCAGCTGTTTCGTGGGTGAAATGTTCTGGTAAAAGCTCGTAAGTATGAAATTTAGTGATAAACAGGAGAAATCTGGAGTAGAACAAACTCTCTCATGAGTGAATAATTACTGCTCAGTTTGCAGTCTTTAATTCCAACATAGCTTCCAGAGAAAGTGTCACCTCACCTTTTGACTCTCAGTCTGTCCTTAAAAATAAAACAAATAAAAAAACCCAGCAAACAAACAAACAAACAAAAAAACCTAAAAAGCCAACAAAAATTAAAACCCCAAGACCCCAAAAAGCTGAGGGAAATACAAGACTGAAAGATAATAGATATAGAATCAAATAATATAATCCCTTTCATGAAACTGGACAGGCTTTTTTCTACTCCAGGTGCAAATTAAAATTCCTTTCTCCACTTACTACAAAATGTTTCTGGTTTCCATGTTCATGTGTGTATTATACATTCATTTAACCACCATTAGTCCATCTTCTTACACTGTCCTTTCATTTCAGCACTTTCCACACTCCTTGTTTTTGTCTGTCTCTTCCATGCATATATTTCTTACTTCTTCATTTCATTTCTCTCAAGCCAGCCAGATTTTTAATAGTTTTTGGAACTTATTGCACATCTCTCTCTTTATCCTGATCTCTCCTGTTGTTCCAGTTTGATCTTTCTTGGATAAGTGCAGCCATAACAGGGATGGCTTTAAACTGAAATAGGGTAAATTTATATTGGATATTGGGAAGAAATTCTTCCCTGTGAATTCTTCCCTGGCAAAGGGTTTCCAGTTCATAAATAGGTTCCCTTGTCAGTCAGTGGAATACTGCAAGTACCCCAAAAGTGTAAATTCTACACACTTTCACAACAGGTCTGAGACAGGTGAAAGAAATAAACTTCTGTTTTAGAGAGCATCAATGATGAATTCAGACACAATCCTTAATTCTTTGATGTCTGGAGGTGCAGAGATGAATCCACCTCTCATTTCAGTAAGGAACAATAAGGAATATAAATGGACTCATTTGGGTTTGAAAGCATTCATTGCTAGAATCATAAAATAGTTTCATTTAGGAGGAGCTCAAGAGTCACCCACCTGCCCCTGACTCAGAGTCTATCAGAGCATGTTATTCTTGTCCATTTTCTTTTTCTGCAGAGATGTATGAGCTCAGTTAGTGCTGGTGAGAATTCTACTCATCAAAACATTCAAACATCAATATTCACTGAATTCTCTAAAATGGATTTCAGACAGCATAATGGAAAATCTGCAATTCCTGCTGTGTTGCTTTGCTATATAAATCAAGCTGCTAAGTAACAGAAACAATGCTCTATGCTTACAAACCTCATAAAAAAAAGAAAAAAAAGGAGAAAAATTACAAATATCTGCTATGAACTATTTGTAAGGGATCTGCAAAGCAAGAATTATTCACTAAAGTAATTTGTGAATAATTTCACATAATGAGTAAATATTCACAGAACACCAGCAGGAAAGACAGCAAAATTCATCAAATAAAATTATTTGCTGGAAATCACTCATAAAACTCCTGCCTTTATCTAAAACTTCCAAAGCATTTGCTGTGCTGTTTATCATTCAAGCAGCTTTATATTAGTGATAATTCCATTCTAGTCCAGATTTCCTGAAATTTCAAGTATCTCTTAGAAAATGCTATGGAAAAATGAAGCTATTTTAAATGAAATCTCTATTCTGAATATCTTCTGTTTCCATTATTAATCAGATTACTTACAATGCAACTTAAAGCTTTCTGGGTTTCTTTGTAAATACTAGAAAGAGGTGAAAAGCTGAACTCTGAGGTGGAAGAGAGTATCAGGCAACTCCATGGGGAAAACAAACAACAGGAACAGAAAGATCCAGACTCATTTCACCTAAATTTACTCAAAAGTATTTTTTCCCTTACCCCTCTCTCATCAGGGAAGGGACAAGTAACACTAGTGAAGTTCAATCAGCTACTAAAGGTCTGAGTTGACTTCTGTGCACTGGTCCTTACGTTCTTTCACTAAATGAAGAGCCTCAGAAAATTAACTAAAACTCAAATAATTAAACAATTAAATAAAACTGGACACCTGCTCAGGGGCAGATGATCCACATGGAAAGTTTGGAGCAGGCAAGCTCTTCCCTGACCAACAGAGCTGTTCTGCCCTCCCAGTGCCTCGGACTCCAGGAGAATGGCACAGAACATGATGGGCCTCTGTAGGAAACAGCTCTGGAAAACCCTGTCCTGTTCACAAGGATGTCAGTGGATGCAAATTTGATAAGAATTTACTGCAGTCATGTTAGTATTCCTGAAAGTAAGCCAATGTACATCTGTTAAAAGATCCTGAAAGAGTTTCCCTTTATTTCTACTTTTAGAGCTCTGTAAAAGTGACCTGATGAGGCCAAATGAGGAAACTCAGAGATATGGAAAGCTTTTCTTGGGAACAGTCTGAATCAAACCTTTGATTCAGTGAAAGTAAACTGAGAATGTGTGTCAAGAAAGGTATTTATCCATCTCCATTTTTGTCAAACTCTTTGTGCTATATTTTCACTCCTAATTAGTGCATTTTCACTGGGAAGTCTGCATGCAAAATGACTGCTCATGGTGTATTAAAAAAAAAAGAAAAAAAAAACATAACAAGGACCTGGATAACACACAGGGGAAAACAGGAAAGTAAGAAAATTAAAAAGGAAAAAATACTGAAAAAGAAAAATAAAACTGTGTGGCAGAGGTGGTGTTGGAAAGGAACAAGAGATCAAGGAAGAAATGTTTGAAAGTTTCACAAACCACAGGGAGACAGAATCTCAGCAGCATGTAGTTTGTTCATTAGTGGGATGTGCTGCCTGTCCAACTACAACAAAGTAATTCATTCCTGTGTGCTTGCAACCACAGGGATGTTGGTTAGACTGGGAGCTTGGCTCTTAAGTACATGGAAAAGCTTTTATCTGCATCTGTATCTGTATCTGTATCTATATCTGTATCTGTCTACATCTACAACAAGGACCCACACATGTAAATACACACCAATGTCTCCAAAGTGTTTATTTTCCTAAGTAAATTTTAGCTGTTTCGATGACTTTGTTGCAGCTGTTGGAAAAGTCAGTGGATCCATGGAGTGTGTGTTCCACCTGATTTATCAGCGTTATTAATGAATTTATCCATGGTTTTCTTCTCAGGTCCTGCATAAGAAGAGTTAAGTTTTTGCAATTCCCACTGAAAGTCAGATCCAGTTTTTGATTTAGGGTTAAACATGTTAAAATGGAAAAGTGAAAAATTTAAAGAATGTAATATAAGCAAAATCTAAAATGAAATCAGTTCATGTTCTGGAGTCATAGAGAAATGATCAGACAAATAAAAAAATAGATTTTTCATAAAATAGTATTTGAAATACTCTGATGTTAAAAAGTAGTAGCATTTTTTTTTAATATGCTTCAATCCATATTTTCCATATAAAACTTCCACTCAGAATCTAAATTAGCCACAGAGAATTTTAACAATTCAATATTCTACAAACTGTAATCCCTGAGAAGACTCGGACTTGGATTAACAATAACATTATTCCATCATTTGATTATGACTATACTGTAACATTTAGAGCCTGACTAAGCAGACTCCTGGCAGCAATGCAGATAAGGACTGATTTCTAAGTAAATAAAACCTTTTACATCAGTACTATGCAACTTCAGTTACCTCATGGCATGGTCACTCAGAGAATATTTATGGCTAAAAGTTCATTGGCACAAGTGAGGAATCAGTACTTTCAACACTGATAGTTGTATCTCTAAACTCAGTTCTTGGAAAACCATTAAGTTGCTTTTGAATGACAAAAAAATTAAAAGCATATTCACTGCCCCTTTCTGAAAAAAATAATCAGTGGAATAAATAATAAAGCATGCAAAAGAATAAAGCTGTGACATCTGTAACTGAAATTCAAAATGTGCAGCATCATGCAATTGCAAGTCCATATCAGCAGTGGTGTTGTAATTTTTTTACCCCTTTAAAATACTGAAACATTTTGTGGAAAAAAAAAATTCCTAACCAAATAACATTTTTACAAATGGTACTTTAAAAAAGACGAGTAAGCTAGAGAAAGGAAAACAAAAAAAAAAAAAAGGGGGGGGGAAGAGGAAGACACTTGTCCTTAGGTTCTGTGAAAGAGAAGGGGTGAAATGAGTCCAGAATGAGGAGTGTCTGCTCCCTGCTTTGCCCACAGGCTGGGGAATTGCAATGCAGGGTGTTACACTAAAGAGCAGTGATTGAGTGAGTATTTCTGACCCACAGCATCCTTCAGCTCAGCCTGAATCCAGCCCAGCCCATCCCTCGCTGCTGCTGGTCACTACCCAGCTGGGTCACCTCCTGCAACCCAAACTGGCATATTCCTCACAAAAGAGAATGGCTGTGAGTTGATTCATTTTTATCAATAAACTGCTCTTGGTTGAGGACTATCTCACAGCTAGATGGGATATTTAATACTAAAATAATGTTTCATAGTGAAATGCTCTATCAGCCTTAGTTGCCCTGCAGTCTCCACTCTAACAGTGTTTCCAAATCACTGTGTGATTGGTTTCCCTTCACCCCCCCCCCATAAACAATATGCAATTCCTGTAATATTATTTTTTTCTATTACTTTGATTCCCCTAAGGTCCCAAAACTCCTTCCACATTCACTGTGTTGGTATCTTCAGCTTGTTTTTTTCCTCCCTAGCCTTGGCAGCATATTTCAAAATCTCATTCCCGTGTTGCCTTGGTTTGTCAGCAGTGAAGGTCCTCACGGAGAGAGTACATAAAGCAGCCTGTTACTGCTGTTATTATTATTTCTATTACTGCTTTAGTGGCTTCCTAAACTGGCATGCTCTTTTCAAAGCAGCTAAGGCAGCAGATCTCCGGGGAAAGGCTCTGAATCAGGGCTGAAATAATTTTCCATCTTTGCTTGTGCTTATTTTTGTTTCCTCACACCATCTCATTGTCATTGCTTCTCCACTTAGCAGCAGCATTAGGAAACGTCACAGCTGTCCCACCAGGAGTTTACATCTTAAAGCATCTGTGGTGCAGGTGAGATGATGCTGGCTGCTCGAGATTGCAGCTGCCTTTTCAAATTCAGCTCTTTTGTCTCTCTCCTCAGTGGGTGCTATGAAAAGCCTCTGGGATCCCATCTACAATATTCCTCATCTGTGGCTTTAGCATGTGTGTTTTCATAATCAGATTTGATATAATTTATTGAGTCAGTCCTCAATTTCCTGCAATTCCCCTTATTCACTGTCTCTTCTCTCCCTTTACTGCCTCAAACCTGTTTTATTCCTCCTTTTTGCTTATTATTTCAGGATGCATGGACTGAGTGACAAACACTTTTATAATGGAGTACTGTTTGAAAAGTTTCATTATTTTGGCATTTTTATTTTTATCAATTCTTTGCCTCCCTTTTTTCAACTGCTTATTTTCTTGGGAGACCAGTGCTTTTAACGGCTTTATTGTTTTTCCTTTTTAGAGTGCAGATTAATGCCTTCTTTTTTGTTCCTAAAGCAGTAACGACATAACTCACTTTAACTTTACAGATGCTGTCACTGATGGTGTTGTGCTGTAAGCAAACATTTGCCTCTCTTCTACCTTTGGTCTGCAGCCTGCTTACACCTCAGTGTCAGTTTTGAATTATCTGGGTAATTCTCTTGCGTACAGACTGTTACACAGCCTTAAGCACTACTGTTTTTATTATTCTACATTACTGCCTCAAAAGGAGGTTGTGTTATTCCTGCTAAACTCCTTAAGCCTTAAAGTCATTTAAGAGCAACTTGCAGGGCTCCTTTGCTACTTGATTTGCATTTGATTTCATTTGAACTTCAGCAAGTGTCTTCTGCCATAGCAGTGTCCAACATTCCTGGCTCCATCAGCTGCAACCCAAAATCTGTCACAAGGTACATAACACCTCTTGGAGAGGTAAAGGGAAGGGCATCACACAAACAAGTTCAGAGGGGGAGGCAAGAAAACCTTTTCAGAATTCCCCACCGGGATGAGCTGAATATGCTATGAAATCTAAGTGTCATTCAGCTCTGTGAGTCTCAGTAGTTCCTGTGGTTTTGCTTCATCTGCTATCTGCATTATTTGGTAGTGTCTCCCCTTGTGCCAGTTGCATCCTGCAGAGATCAATTCATAGCTGGAACGTGGAAGATGTACTTGAAGTGCCCTCGAGCTGCATGTGGTGCACAGGCAGCATTTGCCCATCCTTCCTCTCTCATGTTATCCCACCCCTGAGAACACAGGGCTGTGGAACAGCAGTTATCTTCTCAGCAGTAGGCTCTGATTCCTCTGGCTGAATGCACTCCATATCTTTGATTCTTCTACTTGTGGCAGCTCCCTAGGCTGCCTGGGACCTGCACAGCTCAGGTGCATTAACTCTTTCCACCTACCCCTGTTCTCCACAGTGCTTTACATTGGCAAACCCCACCAGTGGCATATTCCTGAGTTGTGTTTCATATATTTGCTTTTGCTTCAGCTACTGCCTGTTTTCTTAACTGAGACAGCTTATAGGATAAGAGACCCACATAGTCTAGACCTGTCATATTTCCATCAGGGTTTTACTAGACATGTGCCTTGGGATTGATGCATACACATTCACAGCCTCTGAGGTCAGCAGCTCAGCTGGTCCTGCTTGCCCATATGAGCTGCCAGATGCCTGGAAATCCCAGAAAACTAGCCAAAACACTTACAGATCTAGAGAGGAAAACATGGCATGTACAGATCTTCTGGACATATGGCAGCCCCACATGGGGTTGGATAGACAGGTTTGCTATTAGCAAGGCATTATCTACATAAGTGCTGGTCAACCAAAATATGCTCAACCAGAACCAGTTCCCAAATTCACTCTCTGTTCTTTTATAAGATTGTGTATTTGTTGCAAGAATACCATGGATTTCTCATATCTTTCACACTGTAACCTTTATACATATCATCTTTTCTTTCTACTGAGCCATATTGTGTTTTGCCACTGGATTTCTCAACAACTAAGTCCCTGATTATTCATATTGCCTTTCTTTTGCCCATACTCTATTCTGAATCAAACAACATGGATTAGTGAACAGAGACACTTAAATACAGATCTTTACTTAAAGCAAAGACAGTGTTGATGCCCATGTGTGGTAATTGAAACTCGTGACTGTCAAATTACAGCTGCTTGTATCACATGTCCTCAGGGAGGACTGAAAGGGGGAGTGAGAGTTGTTGCTCCAGTTGTCTTCAGGAGAATGAGGTAGCATCTCTCCAAATTTAGTTCCCTGAATTCAGGTCTCCTTGCCTGAAGATCCTCAGGCCAAGACAAAATTCAGAGCATTTATCTTTTAGATTTCCATGTTGTAGCATGCACCATCCATAGTGCATCTGTGTTAGTGTCACCATGGTTACCTTGAGTACAGTTTATTTTCTGATGCTAACACATAATTCTGTACTGAGTACACAGGGAAAATGCAGTCTGTGGTATTTGAGTCATACAGGTGTGGCACTGAGGAATCTCACCTCCATGCATCCATGACCATGCCAATGGATGGTCCTACTCCTTAATAAGCATTTGCCAGATTTAGAGATGCTGGATAATGCAAAAACCTTCTCTTCTTTTATGAGAATCAGCTACATCACAAACCTGCAAGGTTCTCCTGTTCTTTAACAGTGGATGCTCTCTGTGTCTCCTCTTTTCATAGAGGGGGCAGAAGGGAAACACTGACAGTGTAAAACAGGTTTGAGGAGAAGAAAAGAGAAGTGACCTTATCCTGCAAGGAGCAACACAATCTGGATCACAGCATTCTGCAAAATTAGTTATCAGTGTTCTGCCTAGTTTTGAGGAATATTTTTTATTCCCACAGGAAAATGATGTAAAAACTAATAATGGATGCCATAAAGTAAAGCTTTTAGTAGTTTGAAACTGGCAGTGCTGTTTTTCTTGCACATCCTTAATTGCAGCTCTCCAGCATGGTTTTAGGAGCCTTGTTATTATTTATATTGTCACCTTCTGTTTCTCGAGTTATACAGCATATAATATCAGGGTCAGGCTACTTTTATATCACCTCAAGGACACATGTGAACTTTATACATATCATAGAGAATTAATCAGGATCCTGAAGGCTACAGAAAAGTTATTTCATATGCATAAGAATCAGGTGTTGTTTTTACATTTTACATCTAGCAGAATGTGTGCCAGTTTTTTTCTGGTTAGAAAAGTGGAACATTTCTCACACGGTTCTGTGCACAATTGACTGTGTGTTATTCACAGACCCACCAAAGGAGCAGCAGGCAGGAAAGGGGAAGGGTTTGACAGAATTTTGTTACTGACTACAGGGAAAGCAATTGGTCCTCATGCACCAGTGAGCCAGGAAATGCAAGAGAGAAAAATATAAAGAAAATTAAAGGGCTGCTATCTATCAATATACAGCTTTTCTTTGTTTTTAAGTAGAAATACACATCCACGTGGAGCCCAGACATCTGGTGGCTTTCTTATCACCCTTTTCTCCATAAATAAATTTTTGTGGGGCACTGTTTTCTACTGTTTTCTCCCTCCATAGGACTTACTTGACTATTCTACCCGAAGCACTTTACCCTCTGGAATAGCAAAGAGTTTCAACAGAAGGTCAGGACAGGTTTCATTTCATGAAATGTCCCTGGCAAATACTATTCCAGTGCTACTAGTTTTATCTGAAAGATGGAGTCAATTCTTGGTAAAACAACATAATGTCCTAAATTACCTCTTTCTGTTAATTAACTAAATAGTTGGCCTAGGATGACTGCCTCAGCAGGATATGTCTGTGATGTAAATGTCAGCACTCAAAACTCTTGAAAATATCT
Source organism: Tychaedon coryphoeus (assembly GCA_013398595.1). Taxonomy (NCBI): domain Eukaryota; kingdom Metazoa; phylum Chordata; class Aves; order Passeriformes; family Muscicapidae; genus Tychaedon; species Tychaedon coryphoeus. Next base: position 603,008 of record WBND01000405.1, read on the forward strand.
GTGCTTGACCCATGACTCATCTGTCTGCCACGTTCACAAATTAAATCTCCCCTTCTAATTACGGGGCCAATATGGACAGTATTTTTGTGAATTAATAATTTGTCAGGAAAAATAATAATATTAAATTAGAAAAGCCATAGTGCATTCTGTTTATTATAAGGAGAACCATGTAATTCTTGAATATGTCAGATATTAACATGTTTAAATATTTTTTATATAAACAAACTCCTTTTATTGTCAAGAAACAAAGCTCATTTTCCCAAAGTAAAATATTAACCTCCTACTTACATATTTTGAATTTATTTCTTATAAATATTTAAAGCAATTGCTAAAATATTATTTTCAGTCACCAAAATGTATTTTATTTTGAATACATTGAAGAAAAGATTTTAATATCTCTATTTTTCTTGTTTCTCTCTCATCTGTGAGGATAGATGAGAATTTACAAAATATTCCCATCAAATTACAAAAAGAACCAAAACTAAACAAGGTTGAAATAGAGGTCATTTCTTAAAGTCGACTTGGAAATACCCAAGTCTCTCACTTCCTGCTCCATGCCAAGAAGAAGACCCTTGAAGAAACACTCATTTCCTTTTCTAATTTAGTCCACCTTTTTATTCTGTAGTTTTGTTCCACCACAAAGTCAAGGATCCAAGTGAGGTGCTTAGGGCTTAAGACACAACTTCCCTTTGAATCAATTAAAGGTTGCACGTGTGTCACTGATGATGACTTCCCACCTACATCAACGGTTTGATAGAAAGTCAATGTTTTCAGGAACTCAGTCAAACTTAAACTGCAAGGTCACATTCCAAGAAGTTGCCAGTCCAATGGAAACCTTTAGCAGGGACATCTTTGGAACCATTAATAAAGCAGAAGTTAGCATTGCAAAGTTGGGTGGATGAACTTCGACATTCCTTAGACATTGTGTTAAAATGTGTAGATGTGGCTCTTGGGGACATGGCCTTGGTAGTGCTGGTTAATGGTTGGATCCAATGATCTTCGAGGTGTTTTCCAACATTAATGATTCTATGATTCTTTAGCATCAGAAAAAAATTAAAGCTTTTAAACATGCAAGCTTCGGATTTAGTGGCTAAGATGCAGCTTTCTGATACCACATGTTCCCTTTCTCTTAATTAAACAGACAGCATTTGGTCTACTATATTTTAAATATGTCTGTCTGGTAAGGCATTATTTGGTTTATTTATATGCTTTAAAGCATTGCATTACTGGTAGTAATTATAAGTAGATTTCTGACCTCCTAAAAATAACTAGCTGTCTGCCTCCCAAGATAAGTCCAGAAATGTTAGTAAAAGTGAAGATACTCTAAAGAAAACAATCCCAAGATTTTCAGCACCCTTTTCTTGCAAACTAACTTTTCTTGATTTCATACATTTACGAATTTATTTTATTTATTCAAATTCAGTTAAATCACATTAAGTTTGTTAAATTCTCCTGTGGACTAAGAGAAATACTTATTCTTTCAGTGGAGTCTTTCAGTGGGATGTAAATAGTGAGTCCTTTGAATTAAAAGTCAATTCAGAGCTTTAGTGAGAATACAACAGAAAATTTGAAATGGAAAAACAAGGCAGAAAAATTACCATGTACTCCTTTCCACTGTTTTATCATCTTTAAAAATGATTGATATTCTGCAAAGCACTGAGTTTTATTTTGAAGTTGTTTAGTGACAGCTGAGGCATTGTGTAAAGGAAAAGTTTCTTAAATACCAAAAATTCATTAGGAAGAAAAAAAATGTTTAAAAAAAATCCACCTTCACTTCTTCAAATGTATTTGTTAAAAGCAGGGGAAAATGGTTGACTAAAAAAGATCTCTATAAAGTCATAGCAAAATAAAATTGTAGGGAATGGAAAATGAACACGATCAATAGTGTGAATTTCAGTGGTTGAGTTTTGGATCAAAAGAGAAAATGTGGCCTGTAAGTCAGTGAAAATGAAATGTGAGTGTAAAAACCCCTTGGAAATTGATTGGAGGAGGAGACCACTTTTAGCAATCAAAGTCAAGATCATGCCTTAGATCCACACACTGCTGGGAGGGAAAGAACATTTGAGAGTAACTCAGTGTGGGAGCTGGGTGAGAGGAGATTTTTGGTTAGTAGTTTGAGCAACAGACCTGAGTTAACAGTGATCAGAAAAACTGGAAGTCCCTGAAATTGTTCAAGGCTGGTCTGGACAGGGTTCTGAAACGCCTGGTTTAGTGGAAGCTGTCCCTGCCCATGGCAGGGCTTGGAACTGGAAGATCTTTAAAGTCCCTTCCAACCCAAAAAAATTCTGATTCAATCATTCTGTGGCTGAAAGAAAAATATGATCAGTTTGAGTGCTTGGTTTTATTAAAATGAACAGGAATTTCAAGCACAGTGTAAAAGTAAAGAAGTCAGTGGGAATATGCCCAAGGTCATGGTTCTGTAACACTGTCTTTGTGTGTGTGCATCACACAGTGGGAGTTTTAACAGGAACATAGGAAACCTATTATTTCATACAGTCAGACTATATTTTTCTTTCTCTTGCTTCACTCCACACAAGTGATAAATATCTGTAAGCTCCTGTCAGTGTTTAGACTCATTGCTCAGCTGGTGAAAGCCTTGTTTCTGATAGACTGATTAGGAACTCCTCAGTTAATTGAATGTATAGACCTGAAGAGAGAGTCTGAAACTTGTGTTTATCTCCGCTCAAGAGATCTTTATACAGTTGCTAAAATAAGGAGTTAATAAACAATTGAAACCTTTTTGATGCTTCTAAGCCTGTTTCCTGCATTATAAAGCAACACAGGAATCTTGCCTAAGCTGCTGTTTCTAAAGTGAAGAAATGAAGAAAAATCCCAGCCATATCAGACCAGTGAAATAAAATCTTCTGTTGCTGTGGCAAGAACTTCCAGAAGTTTTCCCAGACAAGATAGAAGCACTGTAAATTACCTGCTTTATAAACACTGGACATAAACCTAACCCACTTAATCGGCTTTATATCATTAATTTTAAAGAGCCAAATAGTCTCACCTGGCTGCCCTTAGAGTTTCTTCCTAAGATCAATAGACAATTTTGCAGTGAAATGTGTAGCAAAAGCCTGGAACCTGACTCTAGTGTGGTGTGATTTTAAGGTACTAGGAAACATATGGGCAGTTGAGTTCAGTTTCAGGCTTCAGAATGCAAATTTTGGGCATATTATAAATATTTTATATGCTACGGAACAACTTTTAGGATTCTTGGTTCAGTGTAATGTCCCTCTATCAACTATTTTTTGGAAGATTGTCTCTAATCTATATACCAAATCTAAGAGTCAGAAAATGTTCACAGCTGTGGTTGGTAATCTTTATACCAGAAAAAAAAATCATCTAAATAAGTCATTAACTAAGATTTCTTCCAGAGTTATCACAGGACTTGAATCTACCAAAAGCACTGCATGTGCACATGCAGCACCTGAGGAGAATCCAGTTTGCAATCCATCTGCCCTGTCTGGTGAATAACACAAAGATAATATGTTAGTATTATGATTTAAAAACCACAAGAACAACAATTAAGTAAATTTTTTGTCAGAATCAGTTATCATTGGGCACGATATGCATGAGATGAGTGTGATACTCATCTGTCACTTCTGTGATTCAAACTAGCCCTGCTGTTTGCTTCTCACTTACCCAGAACCCCAGGTAGGGTCTCACTAGAGCAGAATGGCGGGGGAAGAGATTTAAGTTCTGTTTACAATATCAAAAAATATACAATAAAAATAAGATTATGAAAATTAGACATAAAAAAATGGGATGGGCAAGAAGGGGAGAAACTACTTCTTAAGGCTGAGATTCCCATCCTCAGGCTCAGGAGCTGAGGCTTTAGGAAACAGATCAGATGTCTTAAGGTCTGTGATAAAATTGTTTGTTAACACAGTGAAGTGAGTAAAAAACAAAATAAGTTCAAAATTTCTTTATTTGCTAATTTATTTGCATCAGGGGAAAATCAAAGCCTTTCTGTAAAGCATCAGACATGATCAAAATGTACCTATAATTTATGCATGAATTCTTCTGAACTTTAAGGTTTAGGATTAGCTTGCTTGTAAGTGTCTAAATCCTGTCAGCTTCTACTTGCCTGTCATACCACTGCATGAACAAAAGGAGATTAACAGGTATTCTTTCTCTTTTTTTCTCATCTCACAGTATTTCTACACCATCAGAGCCCTACTTCTTGGGGGCTATGAGTCCATCAGATCTCAAGCAAAAGCCTGGCTGGTGCAGCTTTGCAGTTCCTCAGAAGAAGGAAACCTGTGAGCAAACTCTGCTCCCAGTTCATTATTCAGCAGAGTGCCCAGTGCAGGACTGCTGACCCTGGTGGCACCAGGTGATGCTTCCTGCCTGCCAGGCAAAATTGTGTTTCTGATCACTCCTGCTTACCAAAGGACACGTGGCGTGTTTTGCAGAAGGGAGATGATTAGCTGTGTTGTTCTGGCTGGTTTCCAGTTGGAAAAGCTTCATCCACTGAATACAAATCTACAGGGTAATTTCAAGTCTAGCTCCTTCTCCCCTCAAATGTCATGCAGCCAGTTACTCTGAGCTTTGAACAGCTGCCATTTTCCTCTGTGGAGATGGCTGCTGAGGAATATATAGAATCATTCTAAAGCTCTGGGGAATAATAAAAAAATCAATATTAAGCTGCCCGTGTGGTTAGATGGATGAGAAGAAGGGTAGAGAGGGACAGAAAGATTTCTGATTATGGTAGGAATGAGAATGGAAAATGCATCAAGTAGTGAATAAGGTTAGCTAATGAAATATTCTATAGTATAATGTAAATTGCAGTGATTGGGGACAGCTGATTCCTCAAAATGTTGGTTTTTCTTTTCTTCTTTTTTAGAAATTAGATTAATTTTTAAGTATTCAGAAGTAATCCATAAATGCTCACACTGACTCACAGTTTATTAATATTTTTAACTCCAATCTTGAGAGAGAAAATGTCATATTTCTTTTAGAATGATGACTTTGTGCTTAAGGGTCAATATCTGGATTGCAGCAGGCACGTCATCAAAAGGATGAATAAAACTTGGGAAAGACCCAAAATCCCAGAAAAAGAGTGAAAAAAAAAGTTGAAGTCTATGTATAATGGAGAGTTGCATATGAAGGGCATTGCTTGAGAACAGATTTTTGTCCAAGATGAGTGGATAGAATTGGCTGCTTTGATTCTGCAAACTCAGAGCCTCTGTCAGTGTGTGATGTTGGTTGCAACCATCTCCAAACAGGACATTTCACATTTCTGGGCCACAGATGGCACTGAAGCCATCCTCCCATCCTCAGGTTTCACTGGGTGGATACAAGACATCATCCCAGAGGAAAAAGAAAAAACTGCTGTAAAAATGGTTTGGACTCAATTATGGATGGAGAAATCGTGCTGCTAACAGAGCTGAGGGATGTGAGGCAGGAAGTCACATTATGCTGAGTAAATGATTGGTTGCTAAGGACAGTAAACTCCTTACATGGATCAAAGAATCATGGAAAGTCTTGGGTTGGAAGGGACCTTAAAAATCACCTAATTCCAACCTTCTGCCATGGGCAGGGCTGCCACCCACTAGACCAGGTCCTGTCCAACTTGGACTTGAACATTTCCAGGGATGGGGCATCCAAAATTCACTGCATCCTCTCTATAACCCTATGATCACAGTCTCACAGGAGCCTAGAAAGCAAGCAGTTGCAAGCTGCTAAGAAATGAGTCTGTGCATGCATAAATTATTTTACTTTACAGATGTTATTGAAAATCAAGGGAAAGAATGATCTGACTGAAATATATGGAGTCTCCTTCTTTGGAGATATTCAAAACCTGCCTGTACCTAATCCTTTACAAGCTGAACTAGGTGAAGCTGCTTCAGCAGAGAATTCAGTCTAGATGATTTGTAGAGGTGTCTTTCTATCCCAGCCATTCTGTGATTCTGTGGGATTTATGTCACTATTTTTACTGGTTTGATTTTCAAAATTTTATGTCTTCCTTCTGGAAGTTATTTCCCCTGAGTAAACATCATTTATTTTGGCTTTGCAAAAAACACATGGGAAGAAAAAATAACTTCAACCATGTGTTTAGTCCTACTGTAAGTATCCTACACAGATAAAACTCTGTAATAGGTATGTGCTTGGTAATAGGCTTTGAAAATTCAGATTTTGTATTTAAGATCAACATTTGAGCCAGATAAGGATTTTTAGAGTAGAATTTAAAACACAGGATACCCAGAAGTTTGATCACATTTTTCTGTTCAAAACACAACCTTCAGTTAATACCTGATATAGGAGATGAGGAAGATAAAGCAAACAGAAATGTTTGCTCTGTTTGCAAAGGACAGATTTCCCAATAAAGTCCAGAATTCCTGTTTGTTTCCTGTCATCCTGCTCTGATAGATTTTTTTTTTTTTTTCATAAATCAGGCCATGAATATCCCCACGTGAAAGCTGGAGTGTGCTAAGCATTTCCATACAAATCCCTACCTAACTGCAGAATCCTTCCGAAATCATTGCAAGAAAATTAAGAATGCTGAATGAAGTTAAGAGTTTCCAAAATTCTCAACAAAGTCTCTTGGTGCAGGTACCAGACCACTGGCAATGATGTGAGTTTATTCAATCAATAAACATCCATTTCATAAAAAGGGTGAAACATTGGGAGTTATTTTGCTAGAAGGCTAAATAGGGTTTAAAATACTTAAAGATTTCTTTGAAACAAGTGCATTGTTCCTAAAATAGTTTGTTTATTTTCCTTTTTTTCCCCTCACAAAGCATCTACTGTATTAATTCCACAATGCCAGCATCTGGAGATCGCTTGTGTGGATTCCCAATTTCCAATCACAGTCTCCTTGGAGACAATGATTTTATTTATGTAATTATATTTCATTCAGAAAGATTTGGATTCTGAGACAAATCTCAGAGGTACAAAATGGTGACATCTCTGAGTGAGTGGCTTGGGAGGAGAACTGTGGAGTAAATAAAATGTTTCATGTCTATCATTTCAGCTAAATGTCAGTGCACTAAACAGAGTTTCACTGCAGGTATATGCAAGGATAACCTTGTCCTGTAGCATTATAAATTTATGTGAATATATATATGTGTACATATGTGTAGATATAAACACGCACATACATAAGATGAGTATTTAAAGATCATGGAGGATTGCAGAGCTGGCAATGCCATATTTCTAACTAGGCAGCTCAGAGAATGTAAATCAGGTATGGGAGTTGTGGGTCTTTTTTTGTTTGTTTTGTTTTATGTCAAAATCCAAGGGCTGCACAGAACAATATGGTGTGAAAAACCAGCCCAGTACCTCCACGGGTGCTACTAATGTAAAGGATTTTTGCTTTGTTGTCAGAGGATGTAGCCAAAAATTACATCACAAACCTATCTCCCAAGTGCCTAATATGAAATAAGGGGGATGCTTTGACTCCCCAGAACAAAACCCAGTTTGTGGAAATGCAGCTGATAAATGTGGTTTATTATGTCCACTCCAGACTGATAGAGCAGCTGAAGACTTGGTTGAAGAACAGAGTGGCTTAATATAGGGATTAAATCAATAATTTGAAGAAAACCAGGAGAAATAGGATAAACTGATAAAAAAGCATTGCTGTAAATATAATTTCAAGGATATTCCACCATATGTCTAGTCCAGGACTCATTAGTTGTCCTGTCTCCTCTGCCAGCTTCTCTTTTTAATATATGTATGAAAATCACTTTTGCTAGCAGTTTATTGAAAATAAGCAAAATTGTTAAAAATTCATCTTTGTAGTAACTTTAATATATTTTCATGCACGTGGATCCCATTTGAGTGACAGATGATAAGCTGTATGCCTGATTTCTACCAACAATTAGCTTGGGCAAATAAAGTAATTGCATATGCTGGTTCTGACAGAACAATTTATTTTTTCCCTTCTGTGCAATCATGATGCAGTTGTGGGTTCAGTTGTGATTTAAGGCAGGGACTGCTTGCTATTCTAGTCTTGTACTCTCTCTGAAACTAGAGAGGTGCATTTTGGCTGGTCCCTTGCCACTTCCATGATTAACTTGATTAGATGGAATAATTTCATAGCATTTCACTTAACAGGGGGAGTCTGTTGGTGCTTATGCAATCCTAATGTGCAGTGCTGGACATTTCCACCCCCTAAAAACCCCTGAGCTGTAGTGAAATCTACTGGGTTTGTATTGTTAAAAGAAATGTATTTTAAAAACGATACAGAAGACATCTTTTAAAAATTGAGTGCATGTGGGAAGGAGAGTGATTGGTTGGATATTCTTCCAAATGTTGGCTTTCCAGAATTTCTTTTGAAATGGAAAACTAATTCTAGCAAGAGTTTTGTGGCTGGCAGTAAAACTCTCCAATTTGTGGTGTCTTTTGCTTCACAGAATGGATCTCACAGGAGCAACACTGCAATCAGTACATTGTCCCAGTTACACTTCCAAAATCCTACTTGCAAATATGAAGAAGGTCCTCCCTTTTTTTAATGCCTATCTTTGACCTCTCTTCTGCAAAGGCAGCTTCCTAGAACTAGTTTTCAGCTTAGCCAAAAAAAATCCATAAAATGAAATGTTTCTCTTGTGGTACAGAGCAAATGGGGGTGGAACATGTCACTCTGACCCAGGCTGAGCAGAGACATCAAACTGAATTTCCTACATGGCATAGAGTGCTCATCCACTTATTCTCCACCTCTTACACACCTATTCCCCCTGATTAAAAATGCTTGCATTTTCCACTGGAAAATAACAGTCCCCTGTGTGTGAGAACGTGGGGAATTCTTGGTGTTTTGCTTGAGGTTGTCTCAAAAGGGAGCAGAAACTTGAGAGCTTTTGTGAGAAAGAATTCCTTGCTGAATGAGCACTCCTTTTTGGATGTTGTCACTTGGGATGGTGTTATGATGTGGTCTTTTGGGCCACATTTTGCCACCACAACTTGTAGACATCTAAAAGGGAGCTGTCAGCTGATATCAGTTATCCAAGTTTCTTCTGCCATCAGGAATGGAAATAGATAACTCCATACAGGGATTTACTCTGGCCTGAGATAGTTGTCTAAAATGAAGGGAATAAATTGGTCTCTGGATCCATTTTCCTTTACTGAAAATGACCTCTAGACAATTACCTGTAATATCTGAAGTTAGGGCTGGGTCATACCCTTATCCATTAGAATTTTGAGTTTTTACAAAAGCTCTGAATAGGCAAACAGGAGCCTCAGGTTTTACATTTTCCTGATCTGCCTCACAGTCGTGGGTGAACTCATTCCAATGTATGTTCCACTACTTGATCCTTCACTTTCTTTGTTAACAAATGGGCTGGGGAAAAAGAAAAAAATATTAGTAAATATATTTAGGGCTTGATCTTAAAAGACACATATTTTAGAGTGGAAAGGAGCAACAAGTTAGCTGGGATATATATAATTTTGTCAATGTAAAAGTTTAGCACCTAGTTATGGTAATCACACATGATCTTTCTATTATCCATGGAGAGAGAGATATGGAAGTTTGTGAAAACAATGCATGTCATCTATAGTACGTGCATTTAAAGCTAAATGAAATTAATCCAACCTTAATGATAAAAACCTATAAAATTGCCTATAAAAACCTATAAAATTTTTGTTTCTAACACTCAATTGTTTTCATTGCTACAGCTTATTTGAGCTGCTGTGTCCTTAGTTAATATTTACTCCTTCTTCAATAAATGGAAGTTGCCTTCAGGAATCCAGGAGGTTAAAAATAATTATGAAACCACAAGAAATTGAAGGTCTTTCATTTAGGACATAAGAGAGAACAAAATTAAAGCACCTTTTGCCTACTGAGCAGGAACTTGTCTTCATTAAGTGAACAGAAGCTCTGAAGATGAATTCAAGATAAAGCTTGTCCCTTGGGCCTGACAAAAGCAGAGAAAGAACAATTAGGATTAATGTGAATAATATGAATTTGTCAGCAACCTGCTGCTGTCTGGGGTACAAGTGTGCAAAGTTCCCCCATCAATGAAATTCAGCCTCTGCTACAGCACCAGGAGCAATTTGTGTCCTTTGTCATGGCAGACACTCCCAAGTCACCACAGCAGAAAAGTTCCTCTGAGCACACTTTTGCTGTGGGTACTTGCTGGCTCACAGAGAGGAAAATGAACATATCCAGGGCACAGACAAGTCCCACTGGACCAACCAGAAGAAAACTATTATTTCCCAGTGGAACTGAAAATGAACACAAGCTTCCTCACTGTCTGGTTCAAATGCAAAAATAATTTTTTCCTCCTTGCATAATGGGAATATACTAAATACCAGACTGATAAACGCTTAGAAAATTATGCAGAAAGAAGAAGAGCCTTTACAGGGCTGAAAATAATAAGGAAAAGGCAGATGACAAAGCTAGTGAAGGGAGTAGGCCATTCTGACAAGACTTAAGGCAAATGAGTTTGTCAGCAGGAAATAAAAATACTTTAACTCTGGAAAAATTGACTTCTTGGACAGAGAGATATGAGTATATCTGTCCCTTACGTGGCATGGGGGACATCCACAGGACTTTTTCTTTGATTGTTGGTGAAGAATAATTGAGGTAAATGCTGTCTGTTTAAATCAGCATGGAGAAAAACCCAGACATCCCTGCTGTTACCTTCTTGTTTGGTGTGCAGCACTTTTTGAGGTGGTAAATTTCTTTAGAAGGGTAGGGGATTTTTTTGTACCCATGGTGATCAAGGGCTAAAAATTATCAGAAAGGAAGTATTTTTTTGGCAAGATTTTGGGAATTCAGGAATTTTTGAGGTATCCCAGAGAAGTTTTTATGTAAAGATGTTTGCATGGTGGCTCTTCTCCCTCTCTCTTGCCTCTTCAGCACTACCAGATGGCACCAGAAACACCACTTCTCACACAGGCTGACACTCACTTTGGGATAAGTGACTCTCATACCCCTTTGGATATGATCTTGGCCACTTGAAAGGAAAAGAACTTACAGAATGACAATCAAATGAGAGCTGGTTTGGCACAGCTGGTCAGCAAAGTGTCCCTCTCAGGGAAAAATGGCATGGTCTGCATCTATCCCAGTGAAGCGGAGCGTGCTTGGGAAGATTCCCTGGCACTGGAGCATCATCATTTACTCCAGTAATGTTTCCTGGCAGGATTGTGGCCCGTTCCTACAAGCTCTTTCCCTGAACAATTCCTGGGCATGGTTGGGCAGCTGGAGCCCAGGAGCCTCTCCAGCAGGCAATTTGCACACAGACAGACCCTGCTCCAGAGCCTGGAACAGCTTGTGAGGGAAGATGAGAGATGTCCTGCACCACTTGGCCTCCTTGCTTGAAGATATCTCTGGATACATTTAATTTGCTGGTGTAGATGTAGCCCTAGGGAAAGTTGTTCCTACATGTGGAAAACAGAGTAAAGAGACAGAAATAGAGTAAAAATCTTGGCTGAAAAATATTTCATCAGAGGAAGAATTGCTCAACATAATGTTGCATTTGAGATGACTTTATTGCACTGCTTATTTTAAAACCTTGAAGTCTGATCAAGTGTTGCATAAAAAAAACCAAAACATTTTGAACTAAGGTCAGGCAGTTTTGATATTATTTCTCTAAAATGGAAACTGATTTCTGGAAGATGGCATTATTTGGAAGATATCACGGTGCACTCTGATTTTACCTCCTCAGAGTTGAAGATATTCTTCTGCACAGGTTATCACAGCAATAAAACAGAAGTGAAATAAAAATCATGCATGCTTACTGAAAGGGATTGGAATATAAATATGCCTGCATTTGATATAAAGAATTTAATGGGGTTCACTGAGGAAAGTGAGGTGAATTAAACAGCCCCGGAAAGCAGATAGACAAAAAGAACAGACTGTATCCAGCAGTCCTGAGAAAACAGACAAACAGCTTTCCCAAAATAAATAGCCAGTGCTGTATATCATGATCTCATGGGAGTAATTACGGCAGCTGACTTGTATTCTATTAAAAAACTTTTGCATCAAAATCGTGTCTGTCACTTTGGAGATTGCACCAGGCACACGAAGGACGCGCTCGAGCCCTGGAGCAAACTCTGGGTGGTTTGGTGGAGGCTCCACAGGAGGCAAATGAACAAACTCCTGAGCTGTGGGGAGGTCAGGAGCTTCTCTAGTCCCACCCTATCCTCTGAAAACCCACAGAGGAGGGGAGGGGTCCTGTGAGCATCCCTGCAGATGAGCTTGGAACAGGGACTGTGCCATTACCACACGGATATCAGGGGGCTTTTCCCAGACTTTTTTATCAAAGAACAAAGAGAGGAGCTCCAACAGTCACTGCAGTTTGAAAGTTTCTGTTTATATCATATAAAGTTGACTTTACCCCTTGCTATCCTTCAATATTGACCACAGAGGTTTTTTTATGAAGCGATTAAAATAATAGGAAAATATAGATTACTGAGGAGAAAATATCTCAAGGGAAACAAAACTGCCAATGGACATATCTTTAAAAATGTTTGTACCACTGAGATAAGACAAGATAGTTTAAGATTTGGAAGTATTCTGAGTCGTTTATTAGAGGATAATGATTTTCTGAAGGAAACAGGCACTAGATATTACTCTATTTCTGGTCACCATTATATTATAAAAAGATATTATATCAATTACAAATGTGTGGTGAAAGTAGCAAAACTAATTTGCTGTAAGGACTTTATTACATTTATTTCCATTGGAGTAATTTAAGAGGAATTAAAGAGAAAGAGAAAGAGGAGTTAAACACAAGAGTTAATTGCTTTCTGGAGCACACGGCTGCCATGAAATAGGTATCACTCATCATGCCAAAGAACCATCCAGGTAACTTTGGACATGGAGAAAGAGGAATGGAATGGAATGTCAATGGAAATCAGTGGTCTGAGACACAAGATCAAATTATGGATATTAGTGTGTATTTTGACCATATCAGTGTATGTAGTTGTAATTTGTTTATTTTTAATAAATATCCCCAACAAAACACTCAAGGAAACACCTCATTTTCCAGGATGTGCTTTTCTTATAATTTATTAATTGCTTACTTTTGGATGAAGACCAGGAAATGCCGAAACAGATTTTTTTAATGTACATTCTGTAGACACTCACAGGAGTTTGAACCAGAGCTTGTGGAAGGCTTAAGGGTTAGGTAAAGATTAATTCAGAGCTCTGACTTGAGTTAGTCCACACTAACTTTATAGGCAAGAAACTTCCAGATGTTTCTAAGACTCATGAGAAGCCATGGGTGAAGCTCCAGGTGCTTTTGGTCTCAGTAAATACCTGAAAAAAAAGAGGATTAGATGGACTGGCTCCTGTCCACTGCCCATGTGAATTCACAGTGAGTTTATTATTGGCAGGGTGACCTTTGAAAAGAGTTTCTTTAGGAAAAAACCAACCAAACAAAAAGGCTGAGGCAGAGCAACAGCTGTGCCAGACCTACCTGTACAGCTGGCAATGCCAAAAGTGTATTCAGAATTATTGCTTAGCTGTCATTTATGTCTTGTGAACTCTCCATGTTGCTTCATAACTAATGGAAGGGGAAAATGAGTGTTTTAATAACAATATGGCATAAATTCCCACTATTCTTAGCCCAGATGAAGAAAAAGAAAAAATATGAAAAATCCTGTTATTATTTTGTGTTCTTAATCACATTTCTGATCTATAGAGCTCTCAACATTACTCTTGGGATAACATGGTTAAAAACAACAAAATGCTCTCAATTATTATTTATAAATTATTTACAAAAGAATACAATTTAAAAAAAAATAAGAAGGGAATGCAAACAACCTAAAGGCTTTTATGTTTTCCTCATGAAGAGCTTTCAGTTGGGATTAGTCCTTTGAGACAGTGTGTTCTGCTTCTTTTTCTTTTGAAAAGCAAATTTAAAGCATAATATTTTATTTATTTATTTCACTGTATATTTTCAAAGCAGTAGGATGCATTGAAAATATCGTGATATCCTTGACAACTGGGTATGCTACATAAAGAGACAAAGAAATCACTCATGTCAGGAAATCTGTGTACTACTTAGTACATCATCAATATACAAAATTGCTTTTGGAAGGGCAAGCTGTATTCTCCAAGTCAATGAATGTGTGAGCACAGCTGAGTGGGTCGGCCCCCAAAATTCTAGAATTTTTCATCAAAGGGCTATTGTTCCCCTTCCAGCTTCCAAAACAATGCATCCAAATGAATGACTCAACCTCACATCCACGAAGCACTGGCGTGGTTGGCATGGAAGGCACTGATGCAAGTTCTGCCCAGACTGTATTTCCATCAGGTATTGGAAAAATTCTGTTTAAATGAAATAGCCATCATCTTATGCAGGAGTGAAGGTCAGCTTCACCATCCTCAATTTTTATGTAAAAGAGGACTAGCACATACCTATTTTAGGTTATTTTCACATCATCATAAGGGTTTGGGGGTTTTTTATTATTATTTTGGAGGTGGCCAAGGCAGAGAAAACCAAAGGTCAAGGTGAGCAAAGGACAAGGCTGCTGGGAGCAGGGGTTCAGCAGCCACTGCAGAGCTCTGTGTGAGTGTTCAGGCGTGTGTGTTTGTTGGGAATGGCTGCTCAGTCCCCCTTCTGGCTGGACAAGGGCAGGGAATTGCAGCCTGGCAGTTTTGGGTAGGGATGTGAGGGTGCTCCTGGTGCAGAAAGTCTGCTGCTTTTTGTCTCTGCTGAACTGGGAAAGAAAATTTCCCCAGGGCTTGAAGCTTGAAGCCTTCTGGAGGTGCAGTCCTTTACAACACAGAAGCATAAAGAATTTATTAGAGAGAAATTCAGATGCTGGCCTGTATTCCGGTCTAAGAAAGACACACCTCCATCTAGTTTCTTAAAATCCCAGTATTTTCTCAGTACTTTCATTCATTATAATATATACCTTTTCTTTGAGTTGAATTTATAGTCACTCCTTAAATATAAGCCTCTTTCATCAAAAATTCAAAATAAATTGATCTCGTCTTTCACACTTTCCAATCCCAGTTGCTATATTTTTCTGTTCAACAATATGATTTATGCATATTCATTGGCACAAGTTGAAGTCTCAGTTAAATGTCAAAGCTGCAGCACTTTAAAATGCTTTAACCATTTTGCATTGTGTTCTGCCATCTCAGAAAAAAAGGAGAATCGAAACAGGAGTTCTGGAATTGCATTAAAATGTATGTATAATTCATGTATAAAATTACTATATAAAGAATATAGCTTAATAGGTCAAGATCTTGTTAAAAATGCAGTTTGTAATAATCTTTGGCATCCTGTAACTCCTTGACAGCAGAAAAAAAGCTCTACAGATTATATTGCCTTCTTTTATGCAACAGTATGATACCCAGTGAGGTTTAACACTGGCTTCATGCCCTGCATATGTTTCCTGACTATTTTTGCACCTCCAAAACCTTTAGTGGCCAGGTGATCTCTGGTAATTTTGCTTTTTGATAGCTTTGTGCCTTGGCAACCACCCAGAGTAAACCTAAAATATTTCATTTTTGCACTCTAAACTTAAATTTAGATGTCTAAATGAGCAGTCTTCAGATAAAGACCTGTTTAACCAGTAGTGAGTTAAGTCACATGTTGTCCTTTGTCCACTGCTGATTTGAGGATGAAATATTTTCTTTACTTGAAAAATACATCAGAATGGCATCTTTATTTCATATATTTTCTATTGAATGTGAGTAGTATTGTTCCTTTCAGTCTACAGGTTATGTCAGAATTCTGGATGCTCTGAAATAGGTCCTTCTACTTAAAGAACAACAGCATTATCAGTGTCTCAAAGGTAATACCATAAACTTCAAATTCTTTTCCGTAAATTAATTTTCTAAGCCGCGGATAGGAGAAAACATCCTAAAATATTGTGGTTTGCAAAGTTATCTGGTGACCTGTGTGACAGAACCCTGCCCTGAGAATGTTCTTTGTTTTCTCCATTCCTGTTATTTCCTTTTCATTAGAAATCCTTCAGACTGCAAGTATAGCACTCTATCATTAAAATTTAATATTGATGATGTACATAATTCTCAGATATTTTATTATTACTATATCTAAAATGTTTGAGTACAAACCATCCCTTATTTTGCAGGTGTTCATTGTCTTCCTCAGGATATGTGTGTCATTGTTAGTCTACTCTACTGGTCTAGATTGGTTCAGATTTTATGTTTTGAGGCTTTTTTTTCAGGATTTATTATCTCTTTATCTTTTTTTACAAACACATATGTTAGAAGAGACTTATGCACCATTTTTACATTATGACTTAAACTCTGTGAACTAGAATATCTCTGAACACAAAATGCATTCTACAATGCTTTCCAGATTAGACAGAACCAACACTGAGATTTTTTCCAGGCAAATTCTCCAACTGCATCATTTCCTGATATCTCCTTCTCTGATACAATCTGAAAAATCATGTGATTTAAGGACACTCTGGAAATCCATCCCAGTGATGAAATTTCTTTCACAATATGATACTCATCTATCTTCTAACTTCATTTACTACCATTCCAAATAAAGAAAACAAAAAACAAAAGAAAGAATCCCAAATGTCAAGAGAAACCACAAAACTTCTGCAAAGAAGTAAGCTGAATTGTCATCCAAAAATTTAATAGAATAAGACGATGGTAACTAGTGCACAGAAACCTGAAAATCTAATTTGCACTTATATCAAAGATCCTGGTGCCTAAAACTTGATGTACAAAATATGCAAATCAATCAGGCTTCCTCTTCAAGTTCAGTGTTAAAATTGATTTGTAGTTGCTCAGCTTTTTTTTTGTGCAAGAACTCGTGAATTTGTTTTCTGTACTGTGTTAAAATACAAATAAATGTGTCCACCATTCTGCACTTAAATATAACTAAAACTGTTTAAGAACAAAATTCAGATTTCTAACAGATATTTCTTCCAAGTTTTTGTCTAATCTGCCCACAAAGAGACCATGGTGGAGCAGACACCCAGCGCAGACCATGGAGACCCCCCTGATGGAGCAGATGGGTATTCCTGAAGGAAACTGTGAAGAACTCGAGCTGGAATAGATTTTTGTGAAAGACTGCAGCCTTTGGAGAGTCCCAGGAAAACTGTGGGAGTGAAATGCATCATTGTCAGCTTTAACCTCCTCTCCTCACCCCCCCAGGCTGTCCAGTGCCAGAGAGGAGCCAAGTGAGCAAGGGAAGTTGAGCTCAGGAAAGGAGGAAGGAAAGTGCTGTCTCAAAATTTGTATTTTAATTTCTTGCCACCTAATGTCATAATTAAATAATTCCTTTTATGGGCAATAAATTACATTAGTTTCCCCTGTTTTTCCCACGATGGTAATTGGAAAACAATCTCCCAATATTTGTCTCAGCCCACAGGGTTTCTCATCCTATTTTTCCCCCCTGCCCCACTGAGAGGAAAGAGTAGAGGAGTCTGGCTGGAAGCCAAGGCTAACTCAGCCTGTGTCAGGTAAGATTGGTTTTCCCCATTATATCACTTTATATTTATCTGTGTTGAACTTCATTTGACATTTTATTGCCGAGATACTCTGGCCTCTAAGGTCCTCCTCAAATTCTTCACAGCCTGTCCTGTTCCTAAGTGCCTCATATAATGTTGGATCATCATAACTCACATCATATTCTCACCACACAGACCATCTCTCTTCTGTAGGTCATTTTTTGACAGACTGAGCAGAATGAGTTCCAGGATAGCTCCTGCACAATTGCTGTGATAACCATCCTGCATTGCATGACATGACCTTTTGCAGTTATCCTTGAGTTCCTGCCATTTAACCAAAGATTAATGCAGGTCAGGGTCTTCCCTCTTATCCCACCATACTCAGTGCTCTGTCAGCCTATGAAAAAGCCTTTGCTAAAATTTTTGTAAGAAATTAAAGCAGATTATATAGCTCCTGCCACTTTCTCTTTTATGTTCCTTATACTCTTTAAACAGCATCTTCAACAGAAGCCATGATTGCTCTCCTCAAATAAAAAATAATAAAAATATTCAAGGGTCTATTCCATAATTTGTTAGTGTTATTATTAATTTTACCAGTAGAGATACTAGGTTTAAAGGATTTTTAGTCCCTGAGCACATCTGTAAATTTTCTAAGAACTGCTATTTCATTCCTTGTGTTTTTGTCTTCAGATGCCAGAGGTTTTAAGTGAGAGGTTACATGTATAGTTTATTTATTTAATCTGTGTGTTCCTATAGAACTCTAGAGGTAATATCATCTGATCCTGGTAATTTGTTAGTATTTATTATGTATATTTCTATTATAATAGAAATACTTTGCCAGGCAGCTAATGCTACAGTGACCAGAGCACTTCTATGTAGCATGGTAATCCCATGGTATGTTCTGCTCCAGAAACATTTTCCCTACCTGTCTGCATAATGCAGGAGATTCTCAAAACATCATAGTGGATTGGCAGAAATAGCATTGCATTCTTTCTTTAATTCAATGTATTAATGGTTGTGGGATATCTTGGCTTTCATGCCATTCTTTGCTGGTCAGGGTTAAACTTCAAATTCCAATATTTCAACCCCTCTGTTTTAGGTATTTGAGAAGAGTCTTTTGAGCCTCCTGCTGAAACTGCTAGACTTTAGAGAACAACTAAATATTCATTGGGCAAAAGACTCTGTGATCCTAGTGATTAGGGTATTCATGTGGCAGGGGAGATGTGAGTTCCTGACATTCTAATGAATATTTACATAATTTTGTGTGAAGTATTCACTGGAGCAGAAACAGCAAGTTGCCTGATCACTTACCTATAGAATCATAATTTTCTCGCCTTTCAGCTCAGTTAATTTTTAATTGTGCTTCAAAAAGAGGGATAGCCTCAGGAGGAGAAACTTTCTTCACAGAATGTCCCAGCACTCTGAAAATTCACCTAATGCTAGTTTTCAAACTCTCTCAAGAACTGAAGAGATTTAAACCTGTTGCTTAGACTTTCTCAGGGTGCTGAGCATCGGGAGGTCATCACATCTTCTCTGGTCATATCTTTTGGAAAAAATACATACTTTGTTGACAATTTCTTGGAGGAAATTCAGCATTTTGAATAAAAAATTGAAGGTGCTATTACAGTCCCTGAGAGGACTACAGGCTATTCCTCATATTTTCTATACCGTGGTCCCTGGCTGGATGTGGTGGTTACCCATCTTGGTTTCCAGCATTCCTGGTAAAAATTCTCAATACTTCTGCAAACCTCTGCTCAATTTATTCAGAAGGTGTACTTTTAGGAATATTAGGAAATGGGAGCATCCAAAGATTTTTAAATGACAGTACTGGTTTACATAGAACTTAGTAAGTAAATATCTCTCTGTGTGTTCTGGTGTTTCATTTTGGTTCTTTTACTGGCTATTATGAGGCTGCTTCTGAGAACTGGCTGCCTGTGCAACAGAAAGGAAAAAAAAAAGAACATTATAAACAAGCAAAACTGTCCTTGGAGTAGGGATATTACCAAATTTGTTTTCCTCAGAGGACTTCAACATGGTATTGTTAACCTGCAAAATTAAACTTCTCAATCAAATTCCCAGAGCAGGTCAAGATTCCAACTTCTCAGCCTCATGTAAGCCACAACAAACTTTAGAAAAACTGTTGTCACCATAAGGGCTCACCTGTGCTTGAGATTTCAAGTTCTGTATTTGCTATATTCTGTGCACACCAGTGCTGCCATTTGGAACTTGAGAAGCTCCCCTTCCCCTAGATTCCTAAAAATACACCTGGATAAACTGAGCAGAGGTTTGCAGAAACCCAGAGAATTTGTACCAAAGGTATTCATGGGGCAGAGAAGCTGTGAGTTCCTGAATTTCCCCAAGATTACACGTACAAAGTACTCATGACAAAGGAATGACAAATGGCAGCTACTGTGTGTGCTTTGAGGTATGAAATTCCGTAGTAAGTCCTTTTGTGTTACCTACAGTGCCAAATTTGAATTAAAATATTTAACTAAGGCCCATTCCTTAATTTTTGTTCATTGTTTTTTGTTTGTTTGGGGTCAGTTTTTTATGTTTTATTGTTTTTTGCTGTTGCTTTCCTTTAATAAGAGAGGGAGTAACTCCCTTACCTGGTGAAAGGGTTGATGATGAAACCACCATTCACTGATGGTTCATCAATGATTCCAAATCCAGAGTCCTGGTGTGCTGCAAACATAAATCAGAGATTTTGGTGTGACTTGAGGTACTGGAATGAACTGAGCTAATGAAGCAGAGGGAATTCAGAAACTGTCTGACTCCAGAGAGAGTTCATGAGACTGTCAGATATTTAGGTTCATATATTAAATGCCTCAGATGAGCTGCTCACGTGGATGAGCTGATATCCAGACACCTGTACCAGCTTCTTGCAGTGATGTCTAGGCAATGCCCTTATAGGTCTTAAAATTCTGAACTTGTGCTTGAATGATGTTCCATTCAGCCTTATGTTCAATCACAGGTAAATTAATGTAGTACACCTTGATATGACTGGTGCTTGTTTCCAGCTGCACCCTCTCACTGTTGAAGTCAGGTGTCATCTGGCAAAAAAATAAAGTAGTGGCACAAATCCAACAGACAGGGAGAGAAGGGAAACAGAAGATCTGTTTATCACTTCTGACTGCATGTATAGAGATTTTACCTCTCAGGGTAAAAACTATGAGTACAAGCGGTTATTTCAGAAGAGGAGTAGTGAGAAGAGCAGGTTTCTTTAAACAAAATGTGGAGGGTCTTTACTCCTTTACTGGAACAAAAGAGAAACATGGTCTATCTTCTACTGTACTGCCTTCAATAAGTCGCTATCTTAAATAATGTTAAGTTCAAGACAAAATAGAAGCAGAGAAAACCACAACAAAACATCACACTTGGCATCTGAGAGTGGTTCAGTTAGCTCTGAGATTAATTTTTCCCTGTGACACACTGAGCATGACATCTGACACAAGACTCAAAGGACCTCAACCCAGTAAATGAGATTAGGACTGGTCTTTGATTCATAATTTCACATTTTCAGTCTTGAACATTTCTTTTCTATCCCAGCCTATGTTCCAGCACATTTTGCATGGCCCAAGCCCATGCAGTTTCCAAAGGAGGATTTCTTCTTCCTGAGTAGCCCAAGGAACCCCATCTCAGAACTCTTGTAAGTGCATGGACAAAATGTGTTTATGAGTTCCTGTCTGCCCAGAAAATGTAGCAGAGGCTTCTTTTCCAGGGCAAACTCATTGGCACAGCGGGGATGTGGCAGCAGATCAGCAGCCAGCAGAAATCTGGAAGATCTGAGCTCAGTTGTCTCTGCTTAACAGGACCTAACTCCCCAGTCCTTGTGGTTTGGCAAGTGGGTCAGCCAAGAGATTCAAGACTGCTTGGAGGGAGGGCAGGATGCCTCAGCAGTGCCAGATGAAAAACCTTGCAGTGTGCAGAGAAAGAATTCAGAATTCACTGGGCTGGAAAGAGAACATGAAAACAATGGCAGCTCCAACAGAAAAGCTGGGGACGTCCTCTGGGAGGAGAGGGAGGCTTCAGCTCCACTTCCAAAGGCTCTTTATGTGGTTGTTCCCAGTTGTGTTTTCATGTAAAATGCATCTCCTATTAGCAGGGATTGGGACCTCAGTCTGTTTCTGCTCATGGTCACCAATAAGTGCTGTAAGCATTGGAGAGCCCTGTAAAGTGGGAATTAAGATGATCCCAAGGACTCTGGGTCAATCCTCCCTCATAAAAGCTGCATTATGCTCACTTAATGTCTCCAGGTATTGAAATAAAGACCATCAGTACAAGTTATCTCCTCTACTGCTTTTGTCCCTCACAGCAGATGCTCCCTTTAACCAATTCTTGGCAACAATATCATCCCTATTTATCATCTTCAGACTTTCTTTTTCCAAGTCACTCTTGCAGAATCTACAGAAGGTTCACAGAGAAGACACAGCTGGTGTCTCAGCTTCCTGACTCCTAAATGGCCTGAGCCAAAGGCAGAGCAGCCTGCCAACTCTCTGGAGCCAGAGCTGCCTTCCTGTTCACTATCAGATTTATGCAAATATCCTGGCACTGGTCTAAAAATACCTGGATTTAGTCAGGGGAGGCAGAGAAGTGGAGAAGGCTCATACCCTGCCCTCCCATCATCATCTGCCTGCACCATGTGTTGTAGCTGCAGCCACACAGTTAAACCAGGGCTGGGTTGTTACCTGGGCACAGGTTTATTTCCTGACAAAACAAAACAAAACAAAACAAAACAAAACAAAACAAAACAAAACAAAACAAAACAAAATCTTCCCAAGTTAGTCAACAGAAGCACAGGCTCTCTGTCAGAGGGGAAGAATTTCTCTCTTTGCTTGTGTGACTGCAGCCAGCCAAGAGGGTCCAGGGCACTGATACAGGGCAGGAAAAGCTGCTGTGCTTGTGTTTCCTGAGGGATGATCCATGGTGCCAGGTAGAAACACTGAGATGTGCAGAAACTGAGCTGCATCTCCTTGGAGATGAATGGCTCACCATAGCTCTGGTCAGCCATAAGTAATTTTAGTAAATAGATTTAAAGTATTGAGAGTCATAGGGAACAGACTGAAATATTCCTGTCTCTCTTTGGTGATTTTTGTTACTGTTTGGGGAAAACATGAGAGCTGTTCCACAGGATGATACAATTGGCTTATTGTTGGTCTTTATATAAGCTTTTTATATAGGTTACAGGCTGACTTGGACTACATGCTTTGCATTTAGCAATTAATCTGAAAGTTTATGGGCTTTTGCTGAATTTTGAGGATGGAAATCCAAAGACTTGTGTCAAATAATAAAGTTCATAATATAAAATCAAATTATATTTGTTTTCCCCAAAGAAATGAAGTTTTGCTTATCTTTATCTCTGTAACTCAGAAAACAGGCTGTAGACCTGGATATTAGGGGAAAAAAAGCTTATGCCCCAGTCACCAGCCTCTAGAGGAGATGATTGAGAATAAGGAACATATGTCTCTCCCTTGCTGACAGCTTTATAAGTGGAAGAAGTAATGGACAACACTACTGTGAGTTAGTGAAATCATTTTACACTCAGCCAATATAGCTTAGAAACCTTTTTCCAGGCTACAGTTCAATGAAAAATCTCTGACCAAGTGTTACAATCTGTAGACATCAACAATTCCAGGGGTGAAACTATTTATTTTGTGCAGAGGTACATTTGAAATTTACTATCTGGAGTTCAATGTATAAATTGTCACTAAAGGAACCAAGCTCTTAAGTCATTAAAAACACATAAAATCAATGAATTCTTCATCTATCACTATGGATACAGCCATTTTTTGGAGGTTGTGAGGGACATGTCTTTTACAGAACACACAACTTGTCATTAGATCTGGAACTTAAACTGAAGACTCCCTTGTCCAAGCAGAATGTCCTTATTGCTGGCATACAAATACAATGTTCTGTGAACAAACTGGACATCATTTATTACCCCATGGCAGGCAAGGGAGGAGCTGTGACCAGAACAGTATTTCCAGACTTCAGCATTTCAGTGAAATTTAGGGGTTGTCACACATCTCCCTTCCCACTGACACTGCAGGCATTTCCAGCAGGTGCTGTTTGGTTTCCTATTAAGAGCAAGGAACTCTCCCCACTTCCTGTGGATTGCATCTCTCTAGCTCTTTCTGCAACCATGACAGCCCAAAACCTCCTATTTGCATGGCAAATGACAGCTTTGCCTTTTGTGAACCTAACAACTCTCTGCAGTGCAGCTTTGAATAAACAAAAAAGTTCAACTCTTTCATCTGGTTCACCCAAAAATACTAAATGCAGTTTTCTGTAGTGCCCCCAAAGTAAGAAAATTTTTTCACTGCAGGTAGCAGTCATTGCCCTGAAATTCACTTTTTGAGGCATTTTACATTATCATGTGTTTCTTTTCCTAGAAACAGCACAGAAAGCAGCATGAATTTCTGTAAGATATATTGAGGGGTATCCTGCTGTTCTGTGAAGTACTTCCATGAAGGCCCCTTATTTCCAGAGCACCATAAGTGAATAAAAAACCTTCCAAACACACACACAGACCTGGTACCTGCTGGGAGAAAGTGAGAAGTAAGAAGTCAGGTATAAGAACTCACATTTTATACACCAGGAAAATACAACATTTTTTAATCCTTTTTTTTTTTTTTTATGGCACATTAAAATTCTGCCCATCTTTTTGTTTGCCTTCTACTTTTTTCTTCTTTAAGAAAATGATGAAATCTGATGAGGAAGAGAACCATGAATTTGTATCATGAAATATAATCCACCTCCCCTTTCATCCCATATTGCAGATTTCCTGACCTCTCTAGAGAAATTGCTTTTACCTGATTTCTCTGCAGCAGAATTCCTGAACCATTCATTCTGAAAGCCCTGCACATCCCACATCATCTGTTCCCTCCCTGTTGCATACATAAACTCATCAGATGTGAGAGGAGATGAATACAATCTAAGTGAGAGGGTTGCAGAGCAATCTCCTAAATGCCGAGAGAGAAATGCAAAGCTTCACTTCTGATTAGAAAGGTTTGCTGGTTGGTATCTCTAATTGATTGGCTTTGCTCTCAATGTCTGTTTTAGTTTTAAGAAGAATGGAGTGATCCAGCTAAGCAATACTGTGGATATTTAACTTCACAGAAAAATGCAGTTTGCTTTTTCTGATCTTTCAGCAATCAAATTCTCCTACAGTAAAGTAAATAGTTTGCTTAAAGTGGAGTTAACTAAACAGCATAGGACACAAATTATGGAGATACTTGGTTTATAGGGTACAATCAATCTCCCCTTTTCAAGTATGGACCCTAATCTATACTTACTAGTCATTATTTAAGGGAAACTCTGGGAATCCTTGTTGGGATGCCCTCAGTCCCTTTGTTCTTTGAGCCCCGTGAGTGTGCATGGCACAAGGCTTCTGCTTTTAAGGACAGGAGGCCATGAGTTCTACACACACTGTGTTTCAGAGGTGTAATTACAGTTATTTCAATGAACTAGTTCCTGGCTGGTTCCTGAGTAGGTAATAGAGAGAAGCAGCTTTGGAAAATGGCAGGAACACTGAAAATTTTCAAGTGTTTTTCATTATTGCCTGATCAAAGTGACTGATGAGTACCCTCATACAAGTCTTATTTAAATTTTACAGAAAGGAGTATCACACCTTTTTATATGTTCTTTCAGACATTTTGATGAAAAAAGCTCTGTAAGAGCCAAGCAGAATTGCTGATATTATAAGTGGACCACATGCAGCAACCAATCCTATTCTCTTGAATTTACAAGATTGTATTCAATCACTTTGTTTTTCTGTCTCATTGTACTGTGTATATTGTCTGGTTTGCTTATTACAACAGTAAAGCCATGCTGAGATTGCTTTCTGCAGAAATACTTCCTTGGTCAGAATACATTTGAGCTACTTGAGAATATTCAGGTAATTATCTACCTGTTTGCTTTCTCTACAGGAAAGCCTTATCACTGTGACCCCTGGAGTGTGGCCTTTCTCACTATTGGTACTTACATTTGACTTCCTGCTCTCAATGCAGAGGTGAAGACCAAAATTTCCTGAAACAGGCTGTTCTTGTGCTTGTCACAGAGCAAACAGAAAATGCACTTGCAGGAGAAAAAAACTGTTTGGATGTTAACAGATTAACTGTGCTCTCAGAGAGGTGCAGAAAAATTAAATTATTTTTATTTGGAGCTAATCTGGATAAGGCAGAATGTCTTATCATAATAATTAGGGACACTTATGCAATTTAAAAGGCTTTAAAAAGCTATTTTAACAGGTGGCTGCACAGTGACAAATGTACACTCATAACATCAGCCTGTATTTTGGTAGAGCAACTGCAGCTGTAATATCCTTCAAAACCTCCCCTTAATTGATCTAAATGGCGCAACATCCTCTACAGAGAGGGGAAAGCATTAACGAAATATTTTGCTTCAGAACCAAAAACCCTTTAATGTATTTTTTAACCTTTTTTTCCCTTTCTTAATTGATGTGTCATAACACTGGAAGTGGAATGATTTTATTCAGGGGCTAGGTCAATAGCCATGAGTACAAAGAAGAGAAGTAAAGGTTTCTCCCTAAATAAACAGAAAGGTTTGAAACCATCTGCACATTCAAATACCAGGGAAATACAACAGTAGCCAATGAAGGTTAATCTAATAAGAACAATATTGATTCTTGGATATTATTTCTATTCTTGTTAGCTTAAAATTAGTGAAGAACTCCCCTCTTAACATTTCCCTGAGGTACTAAAAACAATGATCACATTACATTTGAAAATCAGCTAGAGCTGTTCCAGTGAGAGTATAAAAATCCATTTATTTCATACCTTCTTAAATCCTCTTAGTGCCATAACAGATTAGTGTGTGAGGGGGAAGCAAGAGTTTTAATTGAACTGGATGTTGGCTTTCTCAGGGAGATTTGATGAAGAGGGGAGTTTTCAGGAGGGAGGGTCCTCAGTGAGAAATATTCTGGTGAGAGGCCTCCTTTTAATGTTTTGACAAGTGCAGGGAAGGACACATTAGCCTTATGAGTGTTGTGTTTTGTCACTCTCTGAAATGAACTGCATTAACAATGGCTTTGCCATAGTGATTTCTGGGGGAAGACCATTCCCTTAATTAAAAGTATAAGCATTTATGTCAAAGACTTGGGATCAACAGAATTAAAGCAGTAGCCTTTTTACACTGCTTCTTTTCAGAAAATTAATTAAGAGCTGACTCCTATCAAACCAAACAAGATGAAAATTACCAATATTTAGTCAGTTTCTTTATGCAGAAATTAATTTCATTCCCAATTTCAGGTGTAGTAACAAGTAGCCTTTAGTTAGAGCTGCCCAGCAGTGTTTCTTACTGCCTGACAATTATCTCTCAACGTTTTCTATTTTCTATAGAAAATTTTCTATAAAGTTATAGAAATATTTAGGTTGGAGAAGCCTCCTAAGGTGGCCCAGTCCAACCATTCCCCCAGGACTGCAAAGGTCACCACCAAACCATGTCCCCAAGTGCCATATCCACACTGCTTTTAAATAACTCTGGGGTTCTGTGGAGTCAGGGTTCAAATCTATTTCCTTACTTGGCTCATTGTACATGGCTTTCATACCCACCTTCAGTAATGCAGAAGTAAAGTGTTTAAAAACAATTTTTTCATAACTTATTTTCTACACTGGGGACAGAGATAGGTGTCATACAATGGAGTGTCATTTAGACAGAAATCATGATTTTCGTATGGGAATTGCCCCTTCCACACCCCTTAGTAAAGTAATTTTATTTCTTCAGATTCCCATCCAGAAGAAATGCAAAACACTAATAGCTTCTGTTTTCTGAACAATCTGAAGTCTATGAAAACAAGCAGAATGATGTCCCCCACATGTATGGGACATCTGGAATCACCTTGTCAAGAAATATACAAGTACCTCAACTTATCAAGATGTATCAGAAAGAAATTTTTAAATCAATAGTGCTATTTAGGACTTCTGGGAATGGAAGATAAAGTGCATCTGTACCTAGATAAGGACAATCAAGTGTAGCCTCTTTGTTCCTATTGCAAGGGAAAACTCAGGTAGAATACAGAGGAAGGGTGCATCTGGATTTTAGAAAAACAAACAAACAAACCAAACCCGAAAAAAATCCAGCAAGCCACCAAATAAAAATAAACCAAAACCCCAATAATAATAATTTTAAAAAGGTAGCAAAATTAGGAAAGTAAACCCTCCTAACAGTTCAGGGGAACCACAAGAAAGTGTCATCCTCATAAGTTAATTAATTGAAATTTGGGTGACCTTTAGATTCCCTGCAGCCATCAGAGGGTCTGGCTTGCTGCCTTGGGAATGAGTCACTCCAGTCCTGTCTGTATAATCACTGCTACCACCAGGCAAACCATCTCCAGCCTTTTACTGATCTCTTGCCTGAAACAATAATCCTCCAGCAGCAGAGTTTGAGATGTGCATCACCCCTCTCCAGCTCCCACCTAAGCTGCCTCTGTGATCTGACATCTGAGTGCAGCTTTGTCCCCATCCCCGAGTGATCTGGCAGTGACAGAACACTGAAACCCCAGCAAATAAATGGCTTTTAGCCACATGACACTTCAGTTTTGCCTGACCCAGACGAAGGGAGAGTCAGCAGTTCTGTAGGCTGTGATTCCTTTTGCTCTAAGGCATTTGCTTCCATTTGGCCACACTGAAGGTCTGGCAGATTCCTCCTCACAGGATCCCTGTGCATGTCCAGCATTTTCCAACCTTCCCTGCCTGCAGGCAGAAGTGCAGGGTCCACTGGTGAATGGCCTGTGCTGGTTTTGGGAATGGTTGCTCCTTCTGGAAATGGAAAATAATCTGTCTGTGCCAGTAAATTTCAGAAAACAAACTGTACAGTAATTCCCTGGCCTCTCCAATTGTTCAGTGGCCCAAACTGCCCCTGTATGTTCACCTAAATCATAGGCTCGCTTGGTATCTTGGGATAAAATTAACGAGTAACAATATTTAAAACTTATAATTAAGCTCTACTACTCAAGTATTTGTGGTAGACATGAAATTTTCCATTGCCTCTCAAATGCATCTTGTATGAACAAGAAAAACAGGGGGCATGGGAGGCTTTTTATCCTTATGCTTAACTCTCACAGGAAAAATCTGCCTGAAACTGAGAATCTCCAGGCTGCCTTCCCTAATGGATGTTTTTACCTAGGCACTGGTGTTAGAGGGAATGAGTGGCTACTTGAATACACCCCAATTAATACAGTAAATTTGCATGCTAGTTCAAAATTCAACATTATATTTACTTTACGATGAATTATTGCCTGTCATATCCACTGGTGAGAGGGGAGCACAGTGGTGACAATCACTCTGTGCTGTGAAATGTAAAAAATGAATCTGTGCCCTCTGCAGGGCAAAGGGGCTCAGTTTGTAGCCCAGAGCATCAGAGATTTCACTGCTCTCAACTTCAGCATGTTTTGGCCTCTGGAGACTGCCCAAAACTGACTTCTCATCTGAGGCATGTATCATAATAATTTCAATAAAAGCTCCCTCCCTTTAGGGTTTTGGGTATAAGAGGAAGAAAAATCTTCTTTATTACAGACTTGGAGATAAATCTAAGTCCCAAACAATGTATCACTGCCCCTGGTTCTGGTAAAAAAATCACCAATCCAGCAAAACCTGACTGTTTAGATTAATGAAACTGGTTTCATCTTCTGTTTCAAACAGAAACAAATAAAATCAGGACAAACAAAGCCTGGGTTTTTTAATGTGTTTAAAGCCTCTTGAACACAGAAACAGCAAACTCAAAGCTCTCAAGGCTGAAGCATGTGAGATTTATTCTGCTTCTTCAACCACAAAGGGATCCTTTTCTGCCTTCTGGCTGGAAAACCTCCTGGTCATGAGTACGGGTTCATCTTCTTCTCTGGCCCTGACATTTTTCTGGTTTTGCCTGAGGAACTAGAGCAGGGTGAAGTTGTTTAGGGCTTGTATTTGTTTCATTTGTTTTCTTTTAAACTGACAGGGACTTTAGGCATTTGAAAGAAGAAAGCACCGTTGCCTAGTAGTCACGTCTGATATTCTGGTTCCACCTGTTTATTACTTAGTTCTTTTCCTCCAGCAATGCCATCTACTTTATGTTGTACCTCAAATTCACACTTGTTCACATATTTGAAGAAAGACTGCACAGTTGCTTGGTGTTTTGTTTTGTTTTGTTTTGTTTTGTTTTGTTTTGTATGTGGGTTTGGGGTTTTTTTGGTTGGTTGGTCAGTTAGTTGGTTTGTGGTTCTTTTTTGGAGGGGTTGTAGTTTTTTGTGTTTTTTTTTGGTTGGGTTTTTTTGGGTTGGGTTTTTTCCTTGCTTTTTTATTATTAGCTTGTTTGTGTTTTTTTATTTATTAGTTTATTTGGTTTTTTGAGAGTTTTCTGTTGTTCTTTTTGTGGTTTTGGTTTATTTTTTTTGTTTGTGGTTTTTTGGCAAGGATATGGATCATGTCCTCTAAATGGGACTCTTCTATTTATGTATATATACACGCACACATTCATGTATAACCACATGCATACATATCCACATTTAATTTAAAATAAGAACTAGAAGTACTAAGTGATTTTCTGGAAATAATATAAGAAAATCACCTAATTATCCCTTTCAAGCATTGTCAGAAAATTGCACAAATAATAAAATGTAGATCTAAAATGAAATTTCTTTATATGGCAATTTTTACATTTTGCTCAGAAGAAACTGAAGAAATAATCCTTTATGATACAGGGGAAAATATCAATAAAATTGTCAAAGACCTTGATTTTCTTCATTTAGTTTTTTCACTGAAAATAGTCAGGACTTACTTATTTTCATTCTGTCATGGCCCAAGTGTGTAAACAATATAAGAACAAGATCCCAAATGAGTATCTTGTACATACAACATCTATTTTTCTGTTTAGTGTACAGATGTGACCTCAGGAGACTTTCTCACTGTTTAGAAATTTATAGAGGTCCATCAATATTCTGTTGGAATTGAACTAGGTTTGTGTTTTATCTGCTGTATTGCTGATATTTATGTGAGATGCAGAATTTACTTATTGCCTGTTAATTATGTGCTGTTAAGCAATCAATAAACAACTTTGATCCTGATTTGTTTGAATTTGTACATGGAAGTGTTGCTTTTTTCCGGTGACCCTGATCCATAGAAGAAAGAATCATTGCACCTAAGTTTTAATATTTAACTGAGATGTCAGCTGAGGAAACTGGTCACCCTGGGCTCCCTTCCAGTAGGCAATGGGACATCCTGGTTCTGCGTGGAGATTTGTGTCCTGCTTTGGCTGCATGACCCCCATGGTCATGGAAAGACTCTTCAGGCACCAAGCCTTTAGGAAAATGCCCCATCCAAGTGGCTGGGCCTGTGCTGGAGTTTATGCCTTAGGCTGGCCTTTTTTTGGGCTGGAAGAAGCTGTTACTCTCTAACTGGGATCCACAGCCTTTAATTTAGAAAAAGCAACTATTTGAAGACAATTACAGGCAGCCTTCATTTGCTGAATAGCTCAGTAGTCAGAGACTTTGATAGAAGCTGATCCCAAATCTACTCACGAACACTTGGACATATTATTTTATGCAAATCACTTTATTATCAAAACTCAGGAATCCCATATGGCTGGTAGATGCTTTATTAACGCTCATGAAAATGAATTAAGGAATGCCTGGGAATGTTCCTGATATTGGAACATGACTGTAGATATGTTTTAATTGTTAATCTCTGGCACTGTTTTGGTCCATAGTTTGTGTGGAAATTGGCAGTTTGGGAGGAGGAAGAGGGTTTATTTACATGCCTTATTGTGAGACAATCCCAGGTGCATTTAACATCCCCGCATGCCCATAACCTGTCTGCCCAATCTGAGCTAGTATTTGATTTGCAATTCTAGTTGTTTGTTGGAGTGTGCTGAGGGAAAGCTGGGTGTTGTTCTGCACCATGGAATGCCAGCAAGCTAAAAAACCTGTGGATACACCAATGTTAAAAAACAAGCACTAACTGTCCCAGGCTCTGCAGGTGCATATTCCATTATACCAGATGACAATGAGCAAAAACTTGCTGAGAACTATAGAGATTAGGAAATCACATCTGTACAGAGGTAAGGAAGGGAATCAGGTGTGTTCACTGTTGCCAAACCACCTGACAGACACAGCTCTGAGATTGTGAAACCTCCCCTGTTGTGAGAGCAGCACAAATAGAGCCTTGTGACAGCACAAATAGGGGTTAAGCAAAGCCTCATTCTTATAGTTCATTCTACTAAGGTAAAACCAATTTGTAACAATGAGTGATGAAGATTTGGGGTTTTTTTTCTCTTTTTTTGCTTAAAGGAAACCCTACAGTAAGTTCAGCACTTTTTATGGTTATAGCTGGAGTCATCACTGCTTTCATCAGAGACAGGCACAGCAAGGAACCAGGAGAAGACAGCAGGTCAGCCAGAAAAAAATATCAGTGAGACAGCCTGCAAAGAGCAGGGCAGCAGTGGGAGTTTTGACTTGAGAATTAAACCTGATGACAACAGGTCCACAACAACCCCCCAAAAAGTCAGCAGCATGTTTAGCACTAACTGGGAGCCCTGCTGACATTTTACTGACCTGCCCCATCGGGGCTCAGCTGATGGGAACTCAATGTGCAGAGTGACTAAATGATCTTTTTACTTCTGGCAAATCAGTAGGGAACCAAAAAGTAAATTTGCTGATTGCTTGCTATTCTCTGTGGCAAAATGAGTGGCTTCTCATGCCTCCCACCATGAACGTAAATTCATCTGAAAAAAAAACTACATAGAAGAAGGAAAAATAGGCTCTTAATGCAAATTGCCTTGTACTAAGCAAATAAAGAGGCTAATAATAAGTGATAGCAGTGCAGAATCATGCCTTTGTCAAAAAAAGGAGAGTCTTTTTGGGTATCATTCACAGTTACAAAGTAAGACATTACAGGAATTTCTTTCTGGTTTGTGCAATTGTGGATTATGAATCTTCACTTTTATGTTAATTTTTAGGTCACCAAATTCTCTTATCTTTGAATACCATGTAATAAAGTCACCAATTGATTTGGAACTTTTTGAAGTGTCATGTTTTCATCTCTCCCTCTTCCTTCCATCTGAGTTCCTTCTCACAGTCTCCACATCTTAGATCAAGACTTAATGATTTATGGTAAGACTTAGCTCAATTTATTTTGGTTTTATGAAGCAAAAATCCTCCTGAGGTTTTTTGAAAGGCTCATCCTTGTAATACAGAAGTTGTAACAGAAATCCCATTGTGTACCTGAGAGGCCCCATGTTGGTGAACTAACATCCTATTAATCACTAGACACAAAATGCTTATTTCTCCAATATAAAAATTAATAGAAAGTAGACCTAGAGTTACAGCCATTTAATGAGGTACCACTCAAAGTACAGCTATTTAATGAGTTACCATTCATCAGCAGGGCTGTGGTAAATAATTGTGTGCACATATATTCTTAGGCCATGACATACAGGAGATAACAAACATTATTTCTTGTTGCAGGACACCAGAGCACTGTCATAGCAGGTTGCCATAGCTCAGCTGAGGTATGATAACTTATTGAATAGCAATTAAGGGTTAATATTGGTCTAGTCTAGACAGCTGAGGGACTGCAAAGACAGACTTTGAAGAGCATGGGATTCAAAAGAAATAATGGGCAGCCACTCATGGGATGTGCAGAAGAGATTCTTTGTTACATAGTGAGAACAGCACATTAGCATATTGAGTACATATATTTCCTATATTAGTTAAAGTCTATCTGTATATTAATTTCATGATTTTCTATTGCTATGAATAACAAATAATGGTAGAAAAATAACAAGTTATTCAATACCTTTCTCTTCAATTCTCTGCATATAAGTTAATGCATGGGACTTCATTTTTCTCTGGTCAGATGATACATTGCTGAGAGGTCAAGTAAAGTTTACATTTTAAATCTCTGTTTTGCAACAGGAGCCATTTCTATACTAAATAACTATTTTAGTTATTTAAAGGCTAAATAATGGTTTTCTCTTGTTTGTTTATGAATGGATAAATTAAGTGCCCAGATAACCTGTTGGTCACACCTCACATGCATGAGGGAAAATCTCTCTGGCTGAAGAAGTAATCCTGGCTGGGATTTGTCTATAGCAGTGTTTTACTCAAAAAGCCCAAGGGCTATTTCAGACAGCATCAGTTTCTCTTCCAAAGGTACCTCAATTGAAATACTTAAATCTAAGTGCAAAGAAGCCAGAAATAGAGTGATTTGTTTCTGTCCAAAATCTGTTAAAAATTAAAAGCACAGAAGAAAATAGATGAATCCCATCAGTAAGGCCAGTGGTAGCAGGCATGGCTGAGGTTCTGTGGTCAGACAATGTGCTTTTGAAGTGTATAATGGTTTATGCATTTTATCCAGGTCTTGTACAGTCAGACATTTCATAGAAATCTCATACTCAAATGTACTTAGGAAGTACAAGCAGAAACACTAAAGAAATATAAGATTATATTTGTCATTCTAGCCCAGAGGACAAAGTATGTGTTTCAACATGGATATTTGGGGGTAATAAATGAGTTACCCCTTTCTAAGAGGAATCCTAAGATGTTTTATTGATGATCAGTGCAGACACCCCTATGACTGTTCACATCTTCAGTTCCTTTCACTGTGTTTCACTGAAACCTTCCATATGGCCAAAGCCTGACCCTAAGTGTCCCAAGAAGTTGTTCTATATGTAGATCCTGGATTCTAACAAATGACAGGCCATTTGATCTGACAAAGCTGGACATTACAGGGATATCTGAAGGAATGTAATTTGCCAATTATGGGCAGTATACCTCATTGTTATATTCCAAATTATTAATATTATTTACTGTGCCAGTGTGTAAAAATGCTGTCACAAGTGATCATCATCTAAATAATCAAAGCAGGTTTCAAGAAAAGACTAACCCAGACAAGCTTAGGATAGAAAAATCTTGGTTATACCAGTAAGAAAAGTGGGGCTTGGATAAAGGTTTGTCCACACCCAGGGGCAAGATTTTGGCCCATGACAACAAAAGTTTTTGGAAATGCTTGGTATAGAACAAAATTCCTGTGTGCAAAATGAACACTCTGCCCTGAAGGTATTTGGTTTTCTTGTTTTCAGCGGGGGAAAGAGGTTTTAGTCAAATGGATATGAGCTCAGCCATGCCTGCTGGCATCAGGGCCAGGCAGCAAAGAGACATCTACAGACTCCAGGAAAAACAGCGCAGAATTCTGAGACTGTGAAAGGCCTTAGCTTTAGCTGTGCTTCAACTTTTATCACTGTTCTGGAGTCTTTGAGGTGATTTTTCTTTGCAGGTGTCTGTGGTTGGGTATCAGGAAAAGGTTCTTCCCCCAGAGGGTGTTTGGGCCCTGAGCAGGCTCCCCAGGGCAGTGGTCACAGCACAGCCTGGCAGAGCTCCAGGAGGGTTTGGACAATGCTCTGGGCACAGGGTGGGACTCCTGGGGATGGGGCTGGGCCAGGAGCTGGACTGGATGGTCCTTGTGGGTCCCTCCCAACTCACCTTATTCTGGGATTCTGTGATTCTGTGATTCTGGGATTCTGTGATTCTGTGATTCTGTTTTCCCTTAACTCTGTGTTATCTGGAAGGAGAGGTCCCATGAGACCCTCTCTGTTCCCATGATGGAGAAGAAGACAGAAGAAAAACCAAACAAACAAAAAAAACTGTTCTAGGTCTTTTTCTAGGTCCTGAATACCCTGATTATTGCACCTAATATGCAGTCTGAAATCAGATTAAATGGAATTAAAGAAATAGAGAACCAGAAAAATTTTGGTAATACAATTTTTGGTAACATGATTTTAGAAATAGAGCTGTGACCCTGAGGGGAAACAGTCTATATCAGTTATAGATAAGGCAATGGCAAATGATGGAACCTCAGGAAGGAAGGGATGCACCTTGGACATCACCCTCAGCCCAGGGAGCACTCACTGCCTCCACTGACAGTGGCTGGCTGCACAAAAACAAACACTTCTAGCACTGAAATAAAGAAAGTTAGTCAGAGGTACACTGAGGACAGAGCTGCCTTACAGTGGAGCTATTTCTGAAATATCATTCTGCCTGGACTTTCTCAAGGTCCTGTTGACTTTGTGCTTCTTTTCATAGATATTCTGATCCCTACATGTACAAACAGGATATAGCTGAGAACTTACACCTTTCACAAACAGGGGTTCAAAAGTATGTTAGCATTCCCATTTATTGTTTTTTCTACTGTGCAATCCATGATTTATAATTTAAATCCCTGTGCTGTGTAGACTCATCTCTCAAAGGAAATAAAGTGTCTTGATCATAATGGCCTACTACTTGCAGGATTCACCTCTGAAATTCAAAGCTCTTTCCTTTATTAAAAATACTGATGGTTTATTTGAAGATGTCTCCAGATTAAATTTAAATAGTAAAGAAATTACAAACAGTCCAATTCCCTTAATGGCAAGAGGAAGAAAGTAGTGCTGACGTTAATTTCCAGCCTAACTGATTAAATGAAATCTTTGCAAATTTTATGAGTTTTACTCTAAAACAAAACAGGCAGATTTTAATGAAGCATCTCTTTCACTAATGGCTATGCATTCAAAACGTATTAAAAAAGGAAGTGGTTCTGTAGCAAAATTAGATTAATTTCTATTGAAAAAGTAAATGGAAATGAAATGAAGTGAAGGTACCTTTGTCTTTTAGTCTATGAAACTTCAGTAGACTGACATTTCCTGACATTTTTCAGATATCATGAAACACTGGGATCATGAATGCTTGATGATGATCTGTAACTTTATTTTTTAATATATAAATATTTAACTTTGGTCATACCAATGTCACTGATAGGACCCAAACATGCTATTCCTAACCAGTGTCTGTTAAGATGTTAGATAACAGTTTCCTTTAATGCAGATTTTGCAGTTTACTCATGTAACTTTTCCTTGTGCTTCAGTAACTGTATCAATAGAAATTTTATCTAAATTTCAAGATCTCCTTCTTTTGACATTTGACAATTATTGCTTTCCCTAGCCACTGCTGCATGGGGAAGGCTTTATTCATTTTCCTTTTTTTTCTCCTGCAGTTGCCTTTATAAATTCTTACAGTTAACTTGTTGCTCTTGGGTTTTGTATTTCCTCTTTTCCCAAGCTCTAAAAATTACATTTTCTCAGCGTCCTGTGAATGCTATTTTCTAGATCTCTAGGATCATTTTTGCTTCTCTTCTCTGGCCTCCTTCCAGCTGTTCACAACTATTTTAAAGCATGTTGTGTAACACTAAGGAGAGCATTTCAGCCTAAGCCACTGAGTAGATTAGAAGGATTACTAAGATTACCACATGTCTTGCAAGATACAATTTTTTGCTTTCATACGACCTAAATTGTTTTGGCTCTCATCCCTTCTTTTTTTCATTTTTACAGATGCAAAACCTACATACATATAGATTAAGTGAATCACCCCATTTCACAAATTCTGAGATCTTGGAATTGAGTATACATATGCTAAGTCTGGGAGAAATTTTATACTCCATGAGCCATATCTGGGGTTTCATACAGTGTTGTTTCCCTCTGCTTTTCAATAGTTTCACTGGTCTTTCTAACCTTTTCACCACTGCCAAAAACTTTCTCTATGTCTTGATTATCCCTTTTATCTGTACTAAAATTCTCAGAAGGATTCATTTCTCTCACTGGTTACAAGAACCTCACCCAAAATGGACTCAAGCATTACCTGCTTGATCACTTTTTCCAGTTTTTGCCTATTTTACTGTTATTCTAAAAACAGAATCATAGAATGCTTTGGGTTGGAAGAGACCTTAAAGATCATCTTATTCCAAATCCCCTGCCATGGGGAAATCCCTGTTTTAATTCTAAAGCATAATAGAAGAACAAATTCTGAAAAATGGATTTGCTGACATACTTCTGAACCTCTGCTTGTAAAATGTATAAGGGCTCAGCCTTATCCTATTTGTACATGTAGAAATCCCCTGCCATGGGCAAGAAATGAGGAGACTAGATTCTTCCTTTTGGATATTTGGGAAGTACCTGCTGTGTACTGAACATTC
Organism: Tychaedon coryphoeus; assembly: GCA_013398595.1. Lineage (NCBI taxonomy): Eukaryota > Metazoa > Chordata > Aves > Passeriformes > Muscicapidae > Tychaedon > Tychaedon coryphoeus. The sequence goes on from WBND01000405.1 coordinate 640,333, forward strand.
CTGCAAAGAGCAGACAATTTTTTTCACATTTGAGTGTTACTATCTGCCATTTTACAGGCATTGACTTTAGTGGAGTTATTTTTGCTTTATATGAGTGCAGAAAAATAAGGAAAACTTTATTGTTCACAATTAAAAGTTACAAGAGTAAGTGGGAATGAAAGACAGAGTAAGTGATTGTTGTTAATCTAGTTATTTTACCTGCAAAAACAAAACCAAAGTAAATTTGGGGTATATTTTTTTCAGCTTCAGAAATGTTTTCAGCCCATTAGCAAGTGATGAAACTTCACAACGAAGAGATATCTTGGTAAATTGTGAAGGAAGGATACTGTGGAAAGCATGCAAATTTTGATAATATGCTTAGATCATAATGAAAGTTTTTATATTGGTAACATTGGACCTGCTCAGAATGAGAGATATGAGAAATTTGGTGCAGGACAAATGTCCCTTATGTGCTACTCCTGTGACACAGGCCATGAGAGCATGGCACTGTTTACATGAACAGGGAGACCTCAGCCTAGTAAATACAGTAAATACAGAAAAAAAAGCCCTTCACCCTGCTCTGAAGTCTGATCTTCCAACATGCAGGCAGCTCTGCTCCTAATTCAGTGGGTTTTTAAGTTACAGAAAAGCTTTGAACATATTAGTCTTATTTGACTTCTTCCAGATTATTCTTACTCTAAACATGTAGTGTTGGCATTTCCTGGATGTTTGGTTCCTTGCAGAAGAGTGGTTTCAATGACCAGGTGATTCTGACCTAAAGAGGATTTTAGGACAAGATACTGGAGAGACAGCAATATGAAATATCTCAGGTACTTATGGTTAGAAGGTTTTTTTGTTTGGTTTGGTTTGGGTTTTTTGTAAATATTCACAAAATGAAATACGAGCACTTTAAAAAAAATTAGATCTATTTTTCTTTTGTAGTCTAATCACGGTAATTGAAGGTTAGCCTTCTTTCCCTCTGTATTCTCCTAGGCTGTAATCCATTTTAGGATTCTGTTATGGCACATGAAATGGATCATCTGCACTAGAATGGAGGCTGTGGTGATGAAGTGCCTTCCATTTTCTCCCATAATGTTCTCAAAGAAGACTGATGAATAAGATCCTCAGAAACAATTACGAAGAGGGAGATCCATCAACAGTCAAGACTGACCTTTTTTTTTCTCCACAAAGTTTTTTCTAGGTCAGTTTGACTTCATTTCTAGAGTTTTGAGCATCTTTTCTTATGGACATTTATTTACAGGGTCTCCAGTAAAACCAAATAAGTCAAGACAGCCAATTTTGAAGGCAGTGTTTGACATGGACTAAGAAAGCCAAATTCAAATTGATGATTCCTTATGTCTATTTTGTCTTCATTGCTAAAAAAGGGTTAATCATTCTTATCTTACTAGAATGGACTTACCCTCATTTCCTTGAGACAAAAAGGAAAAATTAAATAATAATTTAAAAGAATTTTCGTTTTTGTGGAAGGAGAGTTTCAGGTTGCTTTATAGCTCTGGAAGTCTGCAAACCTTGCTTTTTGAGAAGAACTTTTTCTTCTAGAGGTACCTCAGGTTTTGGCAAACTTCTTTCCACAGTTTCCCATACAGTTCTGCCAGGACTACGTGTTCTACAAATTCCCTTACAAGCTGTTGTTCTAATTATATACTTAATTACATCCATTTTATATCTCTTTTGCTCACAGCACCTAAATGAAGCCAGGATTTTCTTTGCAATGGAATATGGAACAAGGAAATGCCATGCTGTGGTATTCCTCTGTTTGTGCCTTGAAGGAAGACAAATCCCAGTGAAAGGAGCTCCATATATTCTAGTGATAGCTGACATAAATGTAATGCACATACGCCATGCTATGATAATCATCACATCTCTGTATTGCCTTGATTTTTCAGGAAAAAACCCAATTGTTATGTTAAACCACATAACAAACTCCCCCTGTGTGGGAGATGCTTTGGCACACTAGCAGAAACAAAATGAACATCACTAAAAGAAATGCAGTGGCATGATGTAAAGTTGTGAGTTCAGAAGGGATTATTTTTCCTTTTCTTCAGTTCTGCAATGAATCTTTTGCTACAATGCAAGCTAAATTTGAATTTAAATTCAAATTAAAGTTTTCTTAGCTCATATGTTTGGAAAAGCAAAAGTTCATTAATCCCTTAGATCATGTGTTTGCTACAGGTAAAATAATTTCCAAGTTTAGGGACTTAGGTGATGAAAATAGAACATATAGAAAACATTAATACAGTCCAAATCATCCTGAATGTCATTGAAAATTGAAGAATAAAGTTCTTCAGCAGTTTCATTTTACCTGGATTGTAGGATGTGAACAGATTGTGTCTTTACTACTGATTTGGTTTTGGCCAAAACAGTGATATTCTCTCCAGAAATCTTGCCACTAGGAGTCAAGATTAGCATTTCTCTTACTTTTTTAATGAACATTTTCTTACTGTGTGACATATTGTGATGAATCTCCATAGAGCACTGCTAAGAGCACTCGTGGCTTCAGGAGAATGGATCATTATTGACATAGTAAATGCAAAAATTAATGTATATGCACCAACACATAAAAACATTGCGTGTTCTGGACCTGGTTCCCAACACAATAAGAAAAGGTAGAGCGATCCATGGTAAATACTGGAAACTGCTTAGATATTGAACAAACACTATATTTTCTATGAGGTGAAAAAAAATGCTATATGGCAATAGATTGAATGTACACATCTGGGTTTTAACAGTGCTGAGAATCAAGGCAATTAACCAGTGAATTGATAACAGAGTTCTTGACTGACTCAATTAATCTTCATGGCTTTCCTGGCTGCGAGGTGAGAGCAAGACACAGAACCAAAGCTCGTGCTGCCAGCAGCAGAGCTGAGATCAGTGGTGCAGACTTTCACCATGTGTTCAGTGGTGTCAGACTGGGACAGGTTGTTTCCTTCCCCAGAGGATATTAGCTCTTGTCGTTCTGACATGTCAAGACTATTATCTAAAAGTCGTCAAAGGAAGCAAAAGTAGGGATGGCAGTAGGTAATGTTTCCTCTGGAGGGCTTTAGTCTAATTCAAAACTCCTCACTGGATACCTTTCTTCCTGTTTCAGATATCCAGAATGACATCTCAGCTGCTTCTCAGGCTGCTGTTTGCAGCCAATGGAGAAAAACAGTGGGAGTTTGGTAACCTGCTTCATTTGTTCATTTTAGCAAATATTAAAAGCCATTCTTTATTCCATTGTTTAGAAATGCAACCTAAGCCAGTATTTCAGAGATAAAGCCAGATGCCCAGAATCAACAGCAGTGGGTACTGCCCAGTGTTGTGGGCAGTACTTTATCTCCTGTGCTGGTTTTGTCTAGGACAGAGTTAATTTTCTTCATAGCTGAGACATTTCTGGAACTATCGTTTGTGTGGCAATGTGTCTCAACCAAATCCTTCAAAGGTTATGTCCACAGATTAGTTTAAGTTCATATGTGTGTTTTTATCCTTTCTACCTTTTTTTTTAGTTTTTTTTCAAAGTGCCAAATAATTTGAGTTTTAAGTCTTTGTGTGGTGATGAAATTAAAACTCAAACCACCGTTTAGGTCACACTGCAAAATGAGCAAACTAATCACGAAATACTCATCTCATTATTCCCTCTGGCAGGTCATTCAATAGAACTAGCAGGGAAAAAAATCCTACGACAAGTAAGAAAAAATTAACGAAGGAATACATCCCAGAATTGCCTGGGAAAACTTAGAGTAAGACATTTAGAAATTTTCTCTGGGGATTTTAAGATCATAATTAACTGAAGTTGTTTCAATGTGTCAGACTAACTGTATCATCAGCTTTAGCCCCTATCTTATAATTGTGACTGGACTCACAGAAGCAGATTTTTTTAGAGTCAGTCATAATCCCAGGAGGATACATCTGGATCAAAATGAAGCTGAATCATGCCCTCAATGGGCTTAATTATCAAATGTAAATGTTTTTCAACCTGGATTAAATACCTGCCTACTCTTGCCCATATATTTCAGTTTAGTACTTTGTGGAAATTCATCTGATGCTTTCATATGGGCAGTCCTCAACTTCCAGGTAGGTCTTTCTAAAAATCTGATATTTCTTAGCATAGTGTTATCCTAAATATTATGGATATTGATTATGGCATGGATAGAGCACGTGGTCTCACAGGAAAGTGGATGATTCAGTGTGTGAATGCAGAGAAGCCAGCTGGAAAAAAAAACTGCAGGAGCAGAATGGACACTGGTGGCATCTTTGGCTCTTATTGACAGGACTGAAACCACTCTCTTGAAAACTCTAAAAATTAAGGTTTTCACACAGGTATTAATTAGTGTCCTGAAGCACTGAATCTCTGCAGTTTCATTATATGTAAAATGTGTTTGTGGTCAGATAGGTTAGTGAAAAATGGGTCAATGCATTTCAGTTGTTTTCATCAGGTTCAGAGAGGGAGGTGTTAAATAAAAAGCACCACAGGTCTCAGGAGAGCTCTGTACTAATTCCAGAGCAGCACAACCCCAATATTGAGTCTGCAGGGAACTTCCCTTTGCCTCAGAGGGTCTCCATAACTTTTGAGTACTCCAGTAATTTTAAGTACCTCAAAACTCAACACCTATGAAGAAAATGCCTTCAGTACCTTTCTTCGCAGTAGTTTAGCAGAAAATACTCCCACATGTGATGGGAAGTCTTAACCTGCAATTTAGAATCTGTATTTCAAAACATATAAACAGAGGCAGAAGGGAATAAACACAGAAACTGGACTCTAATGTACTGATTTCACCAGCTAGTTCTTTCTGAAAAAGGGGTGCTAGGTAAAAAAACGTGGGGTGGGTCCCAATGGGAAAACTACAGTGCAGCCCCTGTGCCTCAGAAACAGAATTTGTCTGGGAGACTACAAGGAGAATGGAGGGATGAGCTCAGCTCATGTGAAATAACTGATGAATTGAGCACAGTTATTTGTGGCTCCTCTGCAGAGCTTGATTTGTGACGATGATCTTTCATCCAAGCATGGATGTTGTTCAGCCGTGGCTGGTTAGTTCTGTAATTGACAAAATCCTCTGCTAAAAATAATCTCTTATCTGTTCTTGCTGTCCTTAATTTCTTTTGATAGATATATAGACTGATTTTCTTTTGGCTGTGTTCACTTTTATTTGTATAAGTGTTCATCTTAAGTTTGCACTGATTCTGTTTAGCCATTGCCTTATTTTCATACAAATAATGTTCAATTTCAAGCTTTCAGACATTTTAAATCAGATTATTTTATTGTTATTTTTATTTTTTGTAAATTCCTGGTACGCACACTTAACATTTCTTATATTCCTAGTTCTTAGTTTTCACACAGCCCTCATCAGATTCCATTCTAATTTATTTATTACTGAAATTAGTTACCATATTTTGAACTGCTTTTAATTCTAATGAAATGGATCTTGCCTTAAAGATTTCTCCTAATGCTATCTAGATGTGAAGTGGGAAGCCATTCCCCCTTGTTCAGTCACTCCAGGCCTTTATCAAAGTCCCTCTCCAGCTCTTTTGGAGTCCTTTTAGGTACTGGAAGGTGCTGGAAGGTTTCCTGGAGCCTCCTCCTCTCCAGGCTGAATAACCACAACTCTCAGTTTGTCTTCACAGGAGAGCTGCTCCAGCCCTTGGAGAATCTTCATTTCACTGCTGCTTTTGTTAACTTGAAACCGGGGGTAAGATGTTTGTGTGAAAATGGGAATCACAGGTTTAAACTCTCATCTATTAAACACATAATTAATCCTAATTTTGGAGTAAGGCAGTGAATCTGCCTGAGGTAGATGTGGTAAAAATATTGTCCACTCTTTGCAAAGCAACTCAGTCACGGGGGTCTCTGTCTAGGAATATGTAGAACAAGACTGTAAAAAGGATTCACAGTAATGGGAGTGGCCAAAATAATGCCTAATTCCCAGAAACTGGCTGAACCCTGAGAGGACACCCTGGTTCAAAACAGCAGAGGCTGAGAAAATACAATTTCACTTGAAATTTTCTTCAGAAACATATTTTCTGGAATAAGGAAGCCTAGGATTTGGAACATTTCCCAACACTGTTTCTACATTGGTCTTGCAATTTCTTAGTACGTGACCTTGTGAACCCTGTAGAATTTATATTTAATCCTTCTTCTACTACCACTAATGAGCAGGTCCTGAAATATGGTTTTAGTAACTTTCTTTCAGAAGTACTGCAACACACACAGATTGGATGTATATTTTTTGGTTGAATGTTGTTATGTAGGTCTGGCCAGCTACATGGAAGAAATTTTAGAGATATTTGCATGTCAAAAAAGATAAGTAGGAAAAGGAAAAAATAAAACAGCAAAACAAAACCAACCAAACAAAAAAATTCTTCCATGTGTTAGGAATTATGTACCTTTAAACCAATATTTGTCTGCATTTAAGAGGCAGTGTTTGCATAAGAACACCATTCTTCCTGTAACTTCTGCCATTAATAGTTTCTTCAGTGTACTCCTGAAGTGAAAGCAGTACAGACTTCATGAAGAGAACAATTGTTCTTTGTAGATGAAGGTTAAACTACCAGTGTAGAATTGCTTCCTACACAATGGGAGAAGTGAAAGATTATAAAATATGCCTCCTGTCAAGTAGGCAGCCTTAAAGCTTGGCTCAAAATGAATCCCTTGAATTGATAGTTCAGGAGCATGGCTCGTGTTTCACAGGACTCAGCTCAGTTATAAAACAAGCAGATCCCTCCTATTTATGCAGAAAATCTAGAGAATGCAATTTTTCAAAGCATTTCTGAATAAATGATGCCAGACTTGTGATATGCTGAAGCTCAGTGTTCATGCAGTAGTAAATACTCATCCCACAAGAGCATCCATGTTTGGATTTGTTTACATTTTAGAACAGGTGGAAGGAGGAAAATTAGGAGGAAAAAAAGTTATCAGAACATCAAACTGTAATTTTTCAAGCCTAAATAGAAAAGTTAAAGGACTTGCTATTCTGGACAATTATCAGGCTGACTTCTTTTACTTACCAGCATTTTTATTGATGTTACTGGAATGTCTTCTAATTTCCACTGATCGTACATTGCTGGTAGTTAGAAAACAGAACTGAAACAAACAAGACTCAAAGGCATCAGGAAGCTTTAAATTAAGTGCTGCTCGTAATTTAAAATTAACCCATTTTCAGGAAACAAAAATATTTTAAAATAGTACTTAATTGTGGCTAATCTGAAGTAGTTATCTGGAGATGGTGGAGTCACTGACCTTGGAGGTGTTTAAGAAAAGATTGGACATAGCAGTAGTTGAAATGGAGGTGTTTGGTTATAAGTTGGACTCAATGGTCTCAGAGGTCTTTTCCAATCTAATTGATTCTTTGATACTGTAATTTCTGAACATTTAAAAAAAAAAACCAACGTTATTTACTTGCTGGCAGCCTGCTTTTATCTGGGGAAAACTGTATTTACATATCCAGCACTAGAAGATCAAATCCCTCAATTTTTACCTCTTCTGTGTCAGAGGTCATTGAAAGCTAAATATAGGGCCTGGACTTACCCCCTGGTCTGAAAAGCACAGAAATCCACTGGAAATGCTACAGATTTTGATTATGTGGTAAATGGATTCTCACATCCTTAATTTATGTCACTTGTTGCTTTGTTGCAAATTTAATAAATAATACTAATGGTAATAATAATAATAATAATAATAATAACAATAATAATAATAATAATAATAATAATAATAATCTATTCCCAGTGCTGGTGAATAGGTTCAGTTTTAGCTGGATTCTAAAGACTGTGCTTGTCCTGCAGGTTTTGCTGCAAAAGCAGAAGTAATTAGAAGAGCATGTGATGCATGTTATGGAGCTCATTTTCAGAAGACTGTGGGATCCAATTAATTGATGCATGTCATGTTTTCCTTAAGGTAAGCCAAGGGGAAAAGTTGTAATATTTGAGGGATGGACAAAAAAATGTTTACTAAACTAATCCCCCACCAGTTTGTAGAAATTACTGTCACTGCTTCACTCTTTCTGAGGGTGGCCATGTCTCAATAAAGCTGGTTTTGGGTCTGATGTGCATTTCCAAGAAGTCTGACTCAAAAAACAGAAGGTTCCTTTGTTCTCCCTGTGTGTGTTGTGCTAACATAATGAGGCTAAGCTGCTAGGTAACATTTATAACTCAGGAATAGCAGGAGTAATCAGCAGTGCATGCAGCCCAAGCTATTTGGAAGTGAGTGGTTCACCTTACTAGTCCCAGCTTTAGAGAGAAACCAAAGTCCTTCCCTCTGCAGCAATTTCTATGCAATAAATCCCAGGATGCCCAGTATAATGGAATTTCTCAGAGCCTAAGCCCCAACCGAGTGCAGAAGGCATCCTTCAAATAAAGCTGGTTCATAAAACAGAATAATCAGACAGCTGAGAAAACATCCTGCAATATGAGTTCTGAGTGTTCTAGGACTTGATGCTATAAAAATATCTGTATCAGTGCATCCCTTCTTCCAGATAATTGGGGGGTTATGATACTGCAATATACTCCAAAATAGAGTTCATATATAGTACTACAGTCTACATTTCTTTGAAATACCAATTCTTGCTTGCTCACCCCTCCCTAGAGTTTGATTTTTCCTTTTGAGCTTATCAGTGTGTATATTTTTATTTATATTTGTGTGTTGAAGTTTTGTCCTTGCCCAGCATTTATTGCACAAGTTTATCTTAAAAAAAAAAACAAGGAAAATATAAAAGAAAAAACCTTATTAATCTTCAGAGGTGTTCAGTAACACATAAACTGGTATTTAGAAGTGCTCAATAATACATGCATTGAAAAGATTATTTAATTATTGTCTTAAATAACTAAACTAGGTCCACATGCTTCAGTCGAGCTCCTTCTCGTCTAATTGAAGGAAACATACAAAATCAACCCAGATACATAAAATAGTCAATGTATAGCCTTTATTCATAATAGAATATGAAAAAAAGTCAGAACAAGTTCTGATAGAGAGAGGATGATGAAAGCAGTGCTGTGTACAAATATTTGCTGCCTTTAGCTATCACAGTGATTCCTTTCTTCTAGCCTGGATTGAAAACACCCTTTTGGCAGGCTTGTTCTGAATTTTTTGTTCCTTGAGTCGCAGCCGTGATTTCACTTTGGGTAATGAAATATAAAATTTACAAATAGGGATATTAGATAAGGGGCATTTGCCAATAGATGAAACAAGGAAAGGGAGTTTGCAAGCATGGCCCATATGTTGCTGCTGCCTTTGGTCTCCAGGAGACAGCAAATGAGTTCTTTGCTTCTGCATCTGCACCACGATGTGAGCAAAGCCCCAGCTCAGGTTCCAGTTCAAACTTCCCAAACACGTGAAGTGGGGAAACTCAGAGGACTCCAGTCTAACAGCCAAGCAGCAAAGTGCTGTGTGATTTGGGGGTGCTTTGTTGTGGTTTTCTTTCTTTTCCTGTGGATCTCCATCTCCTTCCCAGAAAGGCTGTGGTGCTGCCTGTTGAAAGGTTGGATAGGACCTGAAAGATGCTGAGCTTGGGATCCTGACAGGACAGTGTGGACCCCTCTGTACCCTGTGGAGAATTAACCTGAGCACATGCAGCTGCTTCAGGGAATGTGCTGATCTCTCTGGCTTATCCCCATAAAGGAGGCACAGACATGGTATCTATTTTTTCATCTGTGCTTTCTGTGATGTGCCTTCTACATCTGCTGATTTACACAGAGCCTGGCAGAGGGAAGATTTAATTGTACTCTGGGCTTTGTGCTCCTGAATGATAAGTACCTAAATACTATGGACACAGCAGTTGCTTGAATCCCAAGTATATCTTTTTAGGTAGAGAGTAGAAGATAAATAGTTTTGGAAACACCCAGCTGGAAATTATTTGTTGTTATTTTTGGAGGAATGGAGGTTTCTGAAAGAAACATAGGTCTTACTCTCTTATCTTTAGTTTGTCTTTTCTTCACCCTCCCAGGAACTTCAGAATAATTTTGGGGTACCCCTGGTATTATTAAAGAAGGTGTCCACAGCCCAGATGAGTGATAAACTCCACCACTTGTAATTTTCTGTGTCTTCAATGGAAATAGAAAAGACAAATGAAAAAACAATCAGGTGTGAAAGAACTGCTAAGAAAATAAATTAATTTTACTAATTCCGGATTCAAAGTGAACCGAGAAGATAACTCATATGAGCTCATGACAATGTGGTGATCAAAAGAGTGTGGGAAATCTCTTCCTTAATACATGAAACTCAACCATAATGACAATTAAGCTTCAGCTGCAGTTAGACCAGAGAGTTCTGTGGTGTCCAGTGGTGACATGGATCCACAGGTGATTGTGATCTCCTGGGATGCTCAGACTCACATGTGGCTCTTTGCAACCATCTACATTTAGTGCTATTTAGGTATTGATGGAACTTGAGTCTAGTGGAAATTCACAGTTAATATGTAATTTAATAGTGCATTTCACAGCTTATGCCTGCAGCTCCCATAAATAAATGCAGCATTTTAAGAAATAGTTTTCCATATGATAGTTGAATACATGATAGGAGCAACAACCCCAAAAAATAAGGATCTTCAGGCTTTTTGCTTAGCCCTAGGGCAACATCTCTGTGTTAGACTGATGTGTTTCTAAGTCTTAAGGTAGAGGATTTGCTTCCTGAGGTTTGACCAGAAGTGCCAAGTGAAAGAAGGGTATCTGTTAATAACTGGTACCTCAGCTTTTAAACACAGTCCAAGGATTTCCCAGTCAGTTTCTTCATCCTTTCTTCCAACAGAGAGCAGCCACCCACAGGGCTGTTTGCAGCCAGGAATTAATTACTCTGACAATCAGCCACTGTCTCCTCGTGAGCAGAGCTGGGGACTGGATCCATTTCTAGAGATCCAAACTCTTGGTATCCTGTGGTTTGGACCTACCTATAATGTCAGAAAATCATGCAATTATTTATATATCAAATTACTGCCTAATCTTCCCTGCATTCCAGTAGAACTGGCAAGAGTAGGAGGGTGACAAACACACAGGAAAAGGGATGTGCACAGGATCTCTGAGGCACTCAGCGACAGAGCCACAACAAAATCTGATTTCTGGGGTTGTTTCAAGGTACAAAAACAGTTCATAAGGAAATTCTGACTGAACTAACAACCCAAACTCACAAAAGCTTCTCGTGCCACACCACTGCTGCAAGTTTGACATCAGCTCAGTAATGTTACCTGTGGTACAGCAACACTTATATAACTGTGTTTTGTCACAGAGTTTTTAGTAATTGTAAAGAAGAAATGTTTCTCTATACTTTGTACTCGGTGGAAAAAGGGACACTGAGGATAACTGGGTTGCTAAGGTTAATTATATTTTCTATGTTTTTACTGAAGGCAATTTAATTTGGCATCATCTAGAGGAAAGAAGAAAGGACAACAATCAGTCATGGAGCATAGCTAAGAATATTCAGCTTTTTATTCTGCATATTGAAAACTCAGTTGGTCTGTAAGAAATCAGATTTCTTTTTGACCCAAATGACATAATAAATAAAATAAAATTGGGTTATCTTCTATTTTTGAATAAGTCTCACAAGGATAAAGGAGGAGAGAATTCAATATAGGATTTTTTTTCCTGTATTACAATTTCTGACATCAATTTTGTCCTAATACATTCAATAAGTATAAATATTCAAATATGATCCATAAGAAGAGGCATAGTTTATTTAAAACAGCTGAGGAAATGTACTTTTCTTTAAATTTAAATAATTGAACAATGTCTTTTGCCATGAGTGAAAGCAGAGGAAGTATGCACACTCCACCGTACTAAAGAGTTAATGCTGTCAAAGTTAATTTTGTGCTTTTCAGATTGCAGGGACATAGAGCCAGAGCTGGGAAGGACAGATAATTTTTATGGCAAATTAAGGATGACTCTAAAACCTAGTGACCTTTAAATGGGATGTGGAAATCAAGAATAATTGAGTGGCATGTCTGCTAATTATTTAAAAGAATTAATAATTCAGAAAGAGAGAACTGGCTCTGACCTGGTCTACAACTGGAGGGGCACATATCCAATTCTGAGGATTCCTCATCTGCCTTGTGACCTCTACTTGAGGTATTCTATATTCTGTCTAAGATATATGGGATAAATTAGAGTACTGGAAATTGTGGAAGAGGTCAACCTGTAATTGTTCCTATAAGGCAGAGGAGCTCAGAGCTGCCACTGAGCCAGTAGATATCAGGTGTGGACTGGAGGTACCCTGAGCACAAAACTCTGGGGCAGCTGGACATCTCTGGGATGCACCCTAGGAGCGCCCATCATTTCCTTGGCAACACTGATCAGATTTCTGCCTGCAGGTAGGAGCAAAATATGAGGAGGAGTTAGGGCTCTGTTGATGGACAGAGATTTGTCTGAACAGATGTTTTTCTTGACTGCATATATACCTACATCAGAGTTTGACATCCAAGGCTCCTTTTACAAGCAATACTGTGGAGGAGGCATTCTGTGCACAATTAACACAGTCTTGAGGAAGAGGTGGAAATAGTTCCAGTTAATTAATCAAAACAGGTGCTAACTTATCTCTATAGGTGCAACCCCTCCCCCCCACCCCGATGTGTTTTGAAGATATGGAACTGTGGTGAGATTATTTTTACCAAGATCATAGATATCATATAAGGACCTTGATAATATGAACAGAGATCTGACTCTGCAGGGACATGCAGGAAAAAGTCTGCAGACTGCTGAAAAAATTAAGTTTTTTCTTGGCTTGCTTGACATTTTCATTTCAAACTGAGAATTTTGCTTGTCTTCTATGTGTTAGTGGGGGGTTGGAACAAAATAGTTTTGGAATGTCAAAGTAAGTCAAGTCTGTATTTCAAAAAACCTTGAATAATATATTATGCTTGCTTCTCTTTCACAGTTCATCATGGTCTAAGTATACTTGGGAAAAGTCAGCCAAGATGTGGCACATGCATAACAACAGTCTTGAGTGTCACAACTTTTTATGCCAATGATATTTAACATGTATTAAAAGCTAGGAGATTATTTTTCTGTTGGAATACTCCTTAAAAAAAAAAAAAGGTATTTTTCAGCTGCATCTTTGAAGATGTCTGCTTCGCACCATGAATTACCTGGGCTGAATAGTGGAATTACTGTGAGATATTTAAGATAAATAATGTTGGTATTTCTGCAAAGCTCTGCCCCATGTTATGTATCCATGTCCTTTGATACCAATCTGGTAGGATTCAACTATAAATGAAAGTTTCTAAGTGTTGGTGCTGCCTTGTAGGTACCTGTTTATCCAGGCACAGGAGAGGGCATCCAGCCAGTGCAGTGGAATTTAGGGAAGTGTTTTCAACAATGTGGATGATTCCATCTGATCATCTGAACACTTCACAGACACAACTGCCTGTGAGTACTGGAAATGGGCTGGAATGAGACCTTAGACACAGAGATCATAAACATATTTACACCTAATTTTGAGTGCCTTAATCTGGAAGTAGAGCTGCACTCATCACATACATATTTACCCTTCTGGAAACTCAGTCAACATAATTTCTTATCCCTACTAATACACATAAAGGGGATGAGAAGGCATGTTTGTATTCTCTAGGGGAGATGAGGGGACCTATGTAACTAATATTCACAAACACACAAAATATATTGCAGCAAATTTTGCGAGTGTAAAGCTATGCACAGGTCAGACATGTACAATGAAATCTGAAGAGTAAAAAGCCTGTGTGTCTCACCAGAATTTTTCACTTTGTGGGTCTCCTTGGGGGACCATCGGAACCAACCTGTGTCCTCCAGGAAGGTGATGGGCTGCAGAAAAGTGAAGTAGCCTGGAGCAGAGTACAAAACCCAGTCCTGCAATTGGATCCCTCACCCAAAGCACACAAAATCAATATGCACACTGTACAGAAGAGTTACAAGTCTCTTTCATCTTATACTGGCAAGCCTTTCTCTGTCTGAAAGAATAAGAACACAGCACCAAAGAGTTCCAATGAATAACTGCAGAGCGTGGATCTGTCTTTTGTTATCAGGTGCTGTCATAGAGGACTATTTTTTTATCTCTGTTATCAAGGCCAAGGATTCATATTTCTGTTTCAAATTTATTGTATCTTAAAGCTTCCAAGTAGATATATTTGATTCATAAATTCATTCAGAAGAGACTTTTGTTGTCTCACACTTCAGTAGCAGTACGTGTTATTTGTTCAGCGGGGACGAATAGCTCTCGTAGACTGAAATTCAGCAACTCACCTTAAAAACTTTACAGAAAAATATTGCAAGTTAGATTGTGTGACCTGAGGTGGGATTGGAATGCCTCTGCTCATATACAGTATTTTTTCATTTAAATCTTTGTCCCAAAGATGTGTCCAAAACTCCTGTCCCATGAATTTTGCTAAATCCCTGGGATTTGCAATGTGATTTCAGCCATTACATATCAGCCATCAACAATTCTTCTTTTTTGAATGACTGAAGCTCATATTCTTGAGTTAGGATGGGGCAGACAGGTTTTATTGCCCATTATTGAGAAATGCTGCCTGTGATAGCTGTGCTAACTTTGTTACTGAAGACAGAGGATTCTGCTGTGAAAACAGATCTCTAAACTGGAATTTTACATTTCGCAATTTTTTTTTTTAATCCATAGCAGAGGAAGAAAACAATTGACCTCTGTCCTTGATTAAAGACAGTTATCAAAACTAACAGCTGAATTGTACACTTCAACTTCCCCTGCTCACTTGCTCTCAAATTTCCTTTATCTCCCTCCCCATATGCTTCTGATTTTGTTTCTGTTTGTTTTTTTTTTCTATTTTGCTTGGACATTAAGTGCATTGATCTTAAAGCCATTATTGTGAGATGCCCTGAAAGTGGATTCTACTGTTTATTAAAGATCTTTGTTTTCTCCTCCAAAGAAATGCTGAGCATGCTACAAGCCTAGCATTGTCTATACAGGGAGTTTTATCTCCTGACCTCTCCCGGATAGTTTCAAAGCATGGAACATGACTGAGACTCAAAAGTTATGCTGTGAAATTTGGCGTTTTTTTAGCATGGGGAAAACCCCCCAGACAATGACATCACTATATATTAATAGGCACAACATGTTTTTAAAGGCTATAGGTATATGTCTTCCATTTGAATTTCCTTCATCTGGTCCTTCCTGTGCACCCAGAGAGAATTACACCACACAGTGCAACAAGAGATGAAATTCTCGTTGGAAAAATGTTGTTTTATTTCAGTGAATTTCACTGGATGCAAAGCACAGTCTCTCTGACTTTAGGGTATGTGTATAAGGCTTGAGAAAGAATCCACTGATTAGCTCATTGCAGCAGAGTTACTGAAAATCATGATTTATTTACTAATTTGAATTTTAGGTATCAGTGAACACAAATTATTTTTTTTAAAAGTTATTCTGAACGTAGTTGTATTTGCCCAACTTCAGAAAGAGAAATGGCTGAAGAAGACAATCCTTAAAGGACTTCATTCTGCAGGTAGTAAAATGAGTTCAAATATTAAAATTGTCATAACGATAATTAACATGATAAAATGTTTTAATGAAGGGGAAAGAAACTAATAGCTGTGCTCCAAAAGGCTGCTGCAACAAGATGGATATTGCTGATGTTGTCAAGGATTTGTTTTATAACGGTATTCTGTGTCTCTTCTTCCATTGGAATAAAATAAATAGTGATTTAAAATGACAAATGCTCTCCAGTAAATTTCTTTCATATAACACAGGATTGAGATAAAAACGATAAATCTAATTTTGGTCTAAATTCTTGAAGCAGGCTGAAAAAGAGGTGACTGGTGTACTTAAACCCCAGGAAAAACCTCTAAGAGATCTGTTTAAGTGTGCCTCTTGTAGAGTCTTTCTATGTAACACTGGTATTGGAATTTCCCCTCTTTCTGTATGGATTTTTTATGTGAAAAGAATATTTTTTCTGCAGTGCTTCTCCATATGGTCTACAAATCTATTGAAGCAGGACCTTCTGTCACCATGTAAGTTCACTATTTAAGATAACAGGATTAATAAGTGCAATTATGTGCACACATACAAGTTTGTAACAGCAATATTTTTCAGATGTGATCTTCCCTGAATGGGGGGAATCACCTTCAAATTATCTGAATTTTCAAATTATTCATGGGAAAAATTCCTGCCAAAAAAAAAACCCAAACAAATTAACAGTGGTGGCTGCTTGGACCAGAAGAGCCATGAGANGATCTAAATGAATGTAGCTTATTCTCCACTTAAAGTAAATGAAGGGAAACGGTGCAAATCCTCCTTCCCCAAACCAGATATTTAAAATAGCACTCAAATTATTCATGGGAAAAATTCCTGCCAAAAAAAAACCCAAACAAATTAACAGTGGTGGCTGCTTGGACCAGAAGAGCCATGAGATCTTGAAATAAAGAAGTAAATTAGATCAAATAAGACCCAAATTAGGCAGGGATCTAAATGAATGTAGCTTATTCTCCACTTAAAGTAAATGAAGGGAAACGGTGCAAATCCTCCTTCCCCAAACCAGATATTTAAAATAGCACTCCAAATATCCCTATATCTCTCTTTTCAAAGGGAAAACCTTTGAGGGACAAGTTCAAATGTAAAAGTGTATGTTTTATCCCTTTTGGTGAGGTGAGTGCTGTTCCAAATGACAACTGCAGGTTTGGTGCCAGCAAAGGCAAAGAACATTTTGAATTCTGGGGTCATCCCCATCCTTCCCAAGCCATTGGGATAACAGAAAAAAATTCAAGGAACCTTTCATGGCTTTGGATCAGGTTTTCTTTGGACTCAGCTTGTCTCGAGGCAGCTCTGGTCCCCATATTATTAAGATATGATGGTAGAGCTTTTAAATATATGCCTGTGAAAAATGGCAGATAAGGATTGGACAGATAAGACACCTGCTGAAATATAAAGATATAGTCTTTGCTAGAAGAACACCAAAAATAAACTTCATACTTCAAATTATTCACAAAAAAATATCTGGTGTAAATTTAGATAGAAATAGATTTTTGCAATAATGATGATAAAAAATGTATCTTCTGGAGCTGTGACTTTACCATGTGTACGGAAAAGAGATTTGTCACTCCTTTGTAAGAATTAAAAGCATCCCTGAAGTTCAGCAGAAATAATTGAAAGTTTAAATTAAATCACAAAGTTAGAAACAGTCATAAACGACTGCAATTTAATAGTAAATTTCAATTAAGTTTGGACAAGGCATAAATGTGTTTGGATAAAAAAAAAGATTGAAAATTTGCTGCTAAAAAAGACAATATATTAATCAAAACAAAAAGTAAAAAGGCCCACAGTAGCAGACTAGAGAACGTGATCTGGAGGGAGTAATGAGAACGATACCATCTAGGTCATAATATTAATCTAGATAATGGAGAATTAAAAATGTTAAAAGAGGAACCTTGAATGTGAACTATACTTAATTCAAAACCATTGAAGCAAGTGAAGTGCATGGGTAATGTAGCAGTAATGATGTCTGGAATGTGCAAAGACACTAATTGCAGTATTCTTTGCTAATTAAAGAAACTATAATTATAGCAAAAGGATTTAGAAAACTATCTTGTTACAGCACTAAGACAATGTCATGTAAGTGACTTCCTCTGTGTACACAAAGGTGGAATTCCCCTTCCCCATGCACCAGTCGTGGATGCCCTTTACTGGTTAAATAAACAGATTATGAGCTGGTGATCAAATGCCTGTATAAAGAGAAAGACAGGGACAGATTTTTTTCACTTCCTCTTTTCTTTCTGATCACTACATCGCTTGAGCTGAATGAACAATTCAACTGGCCCAACTCACAGATACAAGCCTGTAGTTTTTTCCCCCCCTTCCATGTATAATTCCTATTTGTATCTGGATTGATGTAGAGGAAGGTTTAGGAACTTATAATAGACCTTGAAAATTTTCATGTATTTTCTTAATGTTTCTTCCTCAAGCCCCTTTTCTTCAGAGAGGAATCCATGTCTCCATTTTCAGCTGTTTCCCTCTACGTCGCTGCAATTAAGTGTGATGAAGTACTTCTGTTATTAATGTCAGCAGTATCATCCAGAAAAGAAAAGTTGGGGAAGAAAAGTTTTCATTCTTATTTCCACTTGAGTTTCTGTGCTTCACTCAGTCTATTGAATCAATGTGATTGACGAGGGATATGCTCATAACCCTTTTAATTAATTGATGAAGGCCAGATGACGTAAAGGTCACTTGTGGGACATAGCATTAATGTCACTCTCTTCCTTGGAGTGAGTGACAAACAATTATCTCCATGCTAGGCTTTAATTGGATTGATATCCAGCATTCCAGCACTGGCAGCTGCCCCCAGGATGAATATTTTTTCATATATACAATTACATGCCATCATGAGATTGTTGGCGATTAATGTCAGCCCTTCAGAGCTGTCACCCAGAAAAGGAAAGAAAGGCAGACGTTGCTGCTCAGGCCTGAAAAGATAATGATGGCCCTGGAGCCTTCAGTGTGGCTCTCTGATAAAAGCACTGTTTCTTGAGCTACCTCAAGGCAATGGTGTTGTGGATTTAAAGGCAGCCTGTTTTATTAGGAGTCCATTTGTTGTGTTAGTAATTTCAGCAGGAAACACCTCACTCTTTTGGAAAAGGGTGTCAGAGGAGCTAAAGAGAAGTAAATGAGAACTTAATTGAACACATGAGAGTCACTTATAAGCTTAGCAATGAAAGAAATCCAGCCAGAGAAATGCTTCTTGTCTCCAGAGTTTGAGCAAGACAGATGAGAGCAGCGGTGGCTATCGTTAGCTAATGATGTGCAACCACGGTGCAGTGAGCAGTTGATTACCTTGGCTGGGAATGTAATCCCTGTCACAAATAATCAGTGTCCATCTTTTAAAGGAATCAGTCTGGAAGTCTAATTTCAGAAAAATTTCCATGATCTCACTGGATGGGGTATTCTGGGGAACATTTGCCCACGCGATGTTCACAGGTCAGGCTTAGTTGGTTAAAACTTCTGTTGGCTTGAGAATTACACAGTTTGTCTTTTGCTTCAGTATCTGGCACTCATTGAGTGCACATTGTCACTTTGCTGTGGCTGGAAAGAGAGAACACATCCCAATAAAGTGATGTGTGCACAATTTCCAGATGTCCTGTCCTCCCACACCGTCCTCTTTTTCCTCTCTTCTGGGACACAGGTACAGCAGCAGATCCCAGCCAAGCTTTGTGCAGATTCAGGAAAACTCATTTAGTTCTGTGGCTTAAATTTACTGCTGGCATCGCTATTTTTGCCTTCTCCAGAGAAAAGTAGAATTGCTCTATGAATCAGATTTGTTTTTCCAGTCACCAAATAGACACAGAGTGCTAAAGTCTTTTATTATCCTGTTCCACATTTCCACTTCAGTTCTTTGAGACTGTGTTCATGCAACTGTTCATTCTTTCTTTTCATTATTTAAGTATATGGAACTACCTGTGTTTTTCATTGCATTCTCCAACCCTTCCATTTATTCTCAAGGCTTTTCTCCATGTTATCTCATTTTTTCAGTATTTTTTTCAGCTATTGAATGAAAACTAGAAACCAGAATTCTAGAAAATTTCTTGTCAATAAAAGCAGTGCTCATGTGTTTCTTTCTTCTCAGTTGGCAATTCTTTGTAAAACCAAACCCATTTGATTACTGGGAGTTAATTTTTATCTGGTGATTTGAAGTGATCCTTATATTTTAGAAATAATTTTGCCAAGGTACTTGTCTTGTAACAATAGCTACCAACCCTATAAGAAGTTGATACAATACACGGGCAAGAACTGGTATATTTGGAAACAAATGGAATGTCAACCCCCTATGGACAAATATCAACCTCCTTTCACACTTACCTTATGAAATGTGAGGGGTAATCAGTTTTCTGGATTTTTTTTTTATATTTTTATACATACAGATATAACAAATTAAATTGTTCAATTGCAGTCTATTGCACTACTGCATTCATAAGCCAAAATATTTTGTCTTGCTAGCCAAGATACTAAGTTAGCTTGGTGACCTTTTCTTCAATGTTGATTGATATTAATTATTTTACCTTTCTTTATCTTTAATATTAATTGAATCCCTTGTCTGCTGCTCCATTATTTTGCCCAAGATCAGTATCAGGCTACAAAGAAAATAATTACCTGTGTCATTTATCCTTTTTAAAATGCTGATAACTTCAGTTCTTTCTTGTCTACATCTCCATCTCAACTTTAAGAAAAAGGTTTACCTTCTAGTAATATTATCTTTTTTAATTATTTGCTAAATAATGTCAGAAACACAGTTAAGATCGTGCAGCTACTTGAAGAGCTAGACAAAATTACATTGAAAAGAGAGATAATCTTTTGATTAGAATAATCCCTGTGCCTTTTACAAAAGTGAAACACAGCAAACTGCATATTTCCACACTACCAGTTTCTGCTACATCAAGTACAACCACAAAAAAACTAGCAATTTTTTGTAAACACTCAAGAAATGTCAAGATTTCTGTCATGCTAAGATGTCTAATGAATCATTGTACAAGACAAACAGTGAGCAAGTGAAGATTCAGGTGATGAAAAACCCTAACAGCCAACCAATTAGACTGGATTGTTGTGCAATTAAAGTTTTGAATTCTTAGAAATTGTAAATGCATTTTAAATGAGACAAATGCCATTTTTGCATCCTGTTCAGATGAAAAAAGCCCACAAACCCCTGACAAACAAAGCTTTTCAAAGAAAATTATAATAAACACAAAACAAATCAGACTCACCTGGAGTAAACTCACTCATGTTAGTCAGTAAGAACTCTGAACTGGGGAACCAGAGCTTTTTATTTTGATAAAAATGTGCCTCATTGATTTTTCCTAATCTAATTAATCACCATTTTTTGGCAGAATCCTATTTGCATGAAGTGACATAACAGCTGTGCTGTGTGTCTTCTGGAGCTTCTGGAAGTCTCCAGGACAAACTTTGTCACATTTTAGGATGGGTAATGAGGAACTATTGCTATGATCTAAGTCTCTCAAGTACCTGAGGCTGATGAAGGTACTGAAGGTATAACCTGATATGCTGTAGAGAGACAATTACTTTCACTTCCATATAACTCACTTTTATTTCTTTATGTGTAAGGAGTCAAGGACAGTCACATTTTCAAAGTGATTAAAAGCTTTACACTGTAACACCTAGGAATTAGCATATCTTAATCATGTAACAGATGCCCTGGAAATATTTCAAATGCCATTTAATCTTCATGACATCTATTCTGTATTCTGTGTCCACAGTATTAGAGCAAGAGATCTAATATGCTACGATAAAAATAAACAAAACTTACAAAACAAACAATTTTACTGCCTTCCTAAACTACAGTGCTACTCAGATTCTTATTTCTAAAGAAAAAACAGCAGTTTAAATTTAAAACCAGTTGACATTTGTTGTTGCTATTGTTTTTTGCTTGCTTTATTTGCTTTTAAGAATGAGATCAACACAGCAAACACAGGAAAGATAATCCACTGTTAAAAATCTCATTATTTATTAATTATACTTGCAAAGATGTTCAGTATAGTATATATGGAATTTCCAAGCAATTTGGCTGCACAATTATTTATTTATGGAGTCAGCATAGCTGGCCCATAAGTGTGCAGCATTTTGGTTTCCAGTCTTAATACCATGTTACTGGGGAAATACATCACTTTGCAAACAGCCCTCTGTGTAATTAGTTTGACTGAAATCCACCAGTTTCTTACCTCAAGATGCATGTATCCACTGCCAAGCACATCAATGGAAACTGTACATTTACATTTGGAGACAAGACAAAAATCCTGTGTTTTACTGGTGGGTGAAGGAATTTCAAGGTTTCAGAGATTGTTTCTGCACATATGTTCAGCTCTAGCCCCCAAAAGTTATTTGCAATGAGGTTTGGTTTGTATGAGTAAGACAAGAAGTGAGAGAATCCCATTGCTTCCCAGAAAATGCAGATATTCAAAGATATCTCCCTTGCTGGTACCATCCAAGAACCTACTAGCAATGACATCTGTGTGTATCAGGTACCTGCCTTTCCTTGAATATTTATAGTGAGACAAGATGTTCCCATCCATTTTTAGATATTTGAAAAAAAATCCATCCCTCGAGGGATGGAAAAGAAAGAATTATGAGCTGGGGTTGTGTAATTACACATAATCACTTTGACTCCAAGTAAGGCACATTGATCCACACTGGCTCGAGATCCATCCACTAATATTTATGTTAACTTGTCTAACGCAGAGCCTGAAGATATTTTTGTTACATTTGTCATTATTTCGAGGTGTTGGCGTGAATTCTAATGCTTATTAAAATCAGGTGTCAATAGTAACAGAGCAAGCTGTAGCAGAGCAGCCAAGAGAAGTTTCTTGTTCAGGTGGGAAAAATAGAACACAGTGATTATGTCACTCAAATTAGCTGTTCTTAGCCAATGTTTTGCATATCCCTGACAATACAATGACATTTGTCTTGACAATGCACATCTAAGGCTTTCTGTCATCTTTTTGTTGCACATCTTCCACTCACTGCTCACTTATTCCTCAAAATTGGCTTTCAAAGTGCAGGAGATAAGTATGAAGCCTTCAAAGCCCTAAAACACATAAAAACACATATATCTTTAGTAACTAGCATAAAATGTGAGGCAAAAACGACCCTCTCTATACCTGCAGACTAACTTTTAGCCTAAGAAAAAGTTTTTCACATATTTCATATATTCTTCATATATCTATTCTTTTCTTTTTGTTTCAGTTGTTCTCAGGTTGGTTCCACATTTTCCTCTCCTGAGCCCTTGCAAAGGAACAGCAAGAACTTTTCCTCCTCAAAAAAGCACCTGATGAAAAACTAGTGCTAGATTATTTGTTTCTACAAAATAGATAGTAGTTAATTCTAGAATATGGGGGGTTTTTCTCCTGGGAAAAAGAAGAAGTTTTAAAATCTCTTAGTTATCTGTAACACAAACATATACCATGAATTATGATACAAAGGTCATGAAATTGAGGAACTGCTTTCCTAATTAACAATGTCTGAAGGAGGAGGGTGAGGCTGGGTGGGTGTATGGCAGCTGACCAAAGCTAATCATCTATTAGGGGATGAAAAAGTGTTAAATTCTTCTGGGAATATCAGTTTTGTAGCTAAATTTTGCTAAATGTAAGCAGTGGTCCAAGTAGGTTCGTAAATTAAAATGTCTGTGTAAAACAGGCTTGACTTAGAAGAAACTATTTAGATTAATGGGCTATACCAAAAATGCTTGTTAGTGTTTCTAATTTTGTGATTTCTATTAATCAGAGGTGACTGTTTTCTGAACTACCATAAGTACAATTCCATGCAAATTAGTTCAATTAAAAATTAATTAATCAGCTTGTTCATTATTTTTCCTTTTGTTTCCCCCCCTTTTTTTTTTCTTTTTCTTTTTTTCCTCATCAAAGTTAGACATCAAGCTCCTTGCTTGGGGTCAAAATGCATCAGTGGTGCTAC
>WBND01000405.1:664947-683329 GCA_013398595.1 Tychaedon coryphoeus
TCCACAATTCCGTGGCTAAACATATAAAATATATAAATGATGGAGTAATCACCATCACAATCTCAGTCTTGATGAAATTCAGTAAAAGGTAGCATGAGAAGTACTGGATGTGACTTCAATCTCTGTCTGAACTTTCAGACAGAGAATTAATCTTGTACTCTCTTATTCCTGGCCGTGGCCATGGCCATTTATCTAATACACTGAAGTATTTAATCCCATTTATACAGTGTTCTCTACCATATCAGATTATTTGAACTATTTTATATAATGTTTTATAAAATATTAAAACCATATTACTAATTTCTGACTTTCTAAAGCACTTAGTACAGAAGAGAGAACTGCACTTTGCTCCAAGAGGCATATAAGATGGGAACTGCACATTTTCCATGTTCACAACAGGTTCTTTCTGCATGGCAGTGAAGATTTCCAAAGAAATTACACAACTGAAGTACAACTTCCCTTTGTAAGACACAAATTCCTGCTGTATTTCCAGACTTCTTTGCAAGTACTTTATCAGTGTAGAGGAAATTAATTCCAGTATTTTCTATATCAAATATGACAAGTGCTAATAAGCTTGTCTGTTCACAACATTTGAGATTGCTTAGAAGTAGATTTTATTTAGAGAACATACCAAACTGACACTTTGCTGGGAAAATGATTTGTACCAACAGATGGCGGGATGGTTTTTGTTGCTTTCTCCCCTCCTTTCAGGCTCTGTATTGAGCATGACAGACATTTCAAGGCCAAAAACCCCAAAGGTTTCACAAGCTTATATGAAATACTAGCATGAAATGGAATTAAGTAGGACCCAAATCTGCTGTCACTGTCCTAACTCCTCTTGCCCAGGCAAAGCCCTGTTCTGGAAGGTGGCCAGTGAAACAGCAGCAGTAGAAATAAATTCCTGTATCAAGCAAGGTTGTTTTTCTGTGTGCACCTTGTGCAGTTTTCAGAGCAGATTTGGGCAGGTGCTGCTTCCCCATTAACTTCTGGGCTAAATTCCACAGCAAAATAACTGCAGGGAAGATTTCCTCCCTGCCCACACTGCCACTGCATTTGGCTTCCTACCTTCCATGGGAGATGCACATGCCTTGTCCAGATTTAAACCTGGCTTTGGCCTTGCAGTGAGTTTTGTACCATCTCCATCTGCATGGATGATTTTATCATCAGTGGGGCTGCACCAGGGCTCCTGCATCCACGAGGCTTTTGGAAATGAATTCCTGAGCCCTGGGGAACACCACTGAGGATAAAAGGGTTTATCAGGGTGGATTTGCTTTCCTCTTCTCCCCACAACTTCCCCCACAGAACAGTGATGTCAGAAAAAAAGGCTGGTTTTTATCTGTGTTTTGTGTAACTCTTATATAGCATTTCTTTTCCATATCTACAGATGCAATCTATTCCATTATCTAAATCTCTCATTGTAACAATAAATAAACTTTGTGGGTTTGCCTAATCTGAATTGGATCTGTCACATCTGGAGAGCCAGTTTACTGCATTTTTGAAGAGCTTATTTTTGTCTTTGGAGATGTACAAAGTAATAGAAAAATGTGTGTGAATGGTGAATGGCAAAATGCCTGGTCTGATTAAAGCAGACCCACTGCACAGAAATTGCCCTGGCAAAACACAATCAGAAGGTTCAAAATTCAGTGGAGCTGGGCAATATGAAAGCTCTTAGTGCTCTATAATGTAGTGGAAAGCAATCAGTCTGTCAATACAGAAACACATGGAAGTAACTGGAATATTCAAAGGAAGGAGCATCTTTGTTCCTTTTTTTATTAAAAGAAGAAACAATGAGAATTCATACTAATCATTTTCTTCTTGCCAGATAGTGTGCTCTAACTGGAATTATGTAGAAATATATGAAGATGATGGAATATAAAAGAGCAGTGAGGAGATTATACAAGTGAATATCCAATAGGAAAAAAAAAGAAAGAAATTTTTACATTTTTGCCTCTGTATCTTTTTAATTTATTCTCTGTCCAGTGTTAACTTCTATTTTCCATAGTTGCCTTGAATTTTGAAAGATCAGATTACTATAGATTAAAACTTTTTATTTTCCAACTAATTGTAGTTGTATCTTTTATTATTCTGGCTGGTGAACTTCTTTCTGTCATTTCCCATCCCATTGGGTTTGGTTTCTTTGCTAGCTCTGTTTTCATTTTTTTGTTTTTCAGGATTAAAATTTCATACTGGTTGGTGTCTGCTCTTATCTCAGTAGTCTACAGATTCCCCGTGCTGTGGCCAGAAAGGCTTGTGAAAGAATGGGTGGATAACATTATTTTACAAGAAATATTTCAAAAGAGAGTTATGTTGTCTCCCTGAGAGCCTGATCCATCCCACTGCTTTTTTGTCAGCAAGAATTTCTCTAAAGATCTCAATTAGCTTTAGATCACAGGCCATGTCCATGCAGTGATTTTCAAAATCATGAGGATAAATAGATGTAAACTATTTATGACAGTTCAACCAGTCAGTTCATATATGCAGAATAAAAGTAGGGAACAAATTAGAACCAAACCAAACCCTGCTATCTAATGGTAAAAACAGTCAGTTCTTTGGGTCTTTATTGGTTTATATTGGCTTATATTTTAAAAATGCCCACATGAAATAGCAAAATTGTGCTCAAGTTCTTTAGAGGTGTAAATGCCTGAGAGGAGAAACGACTCCTGGTGAGTCAGTGTCAGAGCAAAGATAAGGAGTTTGAAATCCCTAATCCTGCTTTTCCTGGTTACTTTCAACCCCACTGCTTCAGTAAGTTATTTTCAGCATTCAATTCGAATTACAAAGGAAGCACTTCAGGCAGAAATCAGTAATTTAACAGAGTAAAATAAAGTGTTTTCTGCATTCAAGAGACACTGCACACAACACAAAACAGACAATGAGGAAGTCATGTTAATTTACCAATTAATGCTAATGATTTCACTATCTGTAGAAAGAGAAATACCAAGACCTAATGGGAGAAAAAAACTCAATAAATTAGTGTGAGGAGATGTCTGTGAAGAAGCTGACTTAGCTCTATCCATCAGCTCTGCAGGGCAATTTGTAACCTGATCCTCTGTGAAGCTTTTGTTGTCTTTCAAGGCCTGAATATGTCCACTGCCTGTGCAAACCTCTCCAAAATATTGTCTGCAATTAGGTTGTGGTATCTCATCAATGAAAACCCACTGCTTAATTTGACTCTCTGTCTTTTCTGACCAGATTTAGGACTGCTCATTTATATTTGACACATTGTTTTCTAGGTAGCTTTAGAAAGACAAATATTTGCTAATCAAGGGGAAAAAAGACCTGTCAAACACCAAGTGGAAGAATTGCTCAAAAGTTTAAGGGAAACTGTTCTTATTAGATCTGTCAAAAATTAAAGCCATATAGCAAAAGATGTAAAGTTCTTTCAGTCTTTTGATGTCTTTGGGAGCTCTTCAAAGAAGGACCAAATTGCACTCTGGGATGGGTTTCAAAACTAAGTTTGCAGATCTGAAGACATGAAGACAGTTCAAACACGGTTTCCTGCATTTCTGTTATTTGACTGACATTGCAATAAAGTTATGAAAGTAGAGTCAGGCAGGAGACTGAAAATAGTGTTGATACAAGGAAATGGGATGCTGTCGAAGAGCCTCAGCACTAGCTGTGGGCCTGAACATGGAAAGATAAATATTAATTTATATATAGGACCATCCATTTATGTAGTCCCAGCAAACGACTTGGATGTAACAAGTGCTGTTACACAGAAAAAATGGGAAAACCATCTAGACTTAGGCAAGGTATGCTCTTTTTATTAAATCTATAAAACATCCTTGACCAGACCAGCTTTTTTATGGTCAAGTAAAAAACTGATCTGTTGAAAACTAACCCCATGCTTGACATGCCAATTTTAAGGACCTCCAGTTTTTCCTCAAGCTGTACAGTTTTTCCTACTGGCATAAAAATAGGGTGGAGAGGTGTAAAAGCAGGAATATAGGGAGAAGTAGAGGAGGGACATTTTCCCTTCAATCCCTCCTGGTACTTAGACAAAAAAAAACCAGGAATTTCACTGTGGAATCACAGCTTAGCATCCCCACATACCATTTAAACATTTTTTTGTGTTACTGGGAGCAGTGTCAAGTAGTGTTATTGTATTTATTGGTATCTGTTCAGCAGCACAGGCAGTAGGCATGACTTCTACCTACAAAAGCTTGCACTGCTTGCAAGTTTGGAGAAAACCTTCAGCAAGGAGAAGAGGAACTCAGATATTACTAAGTGAACACTACAAGTTGATTTTGTTTCATCTACTTAAAAAAGAAAATTGCTTTAAAAATGAAGATAACTTTAAAAGTTCTCTCAGAAAATTCTAGGTTATCCTTGTACAAAACAGCAAGCTTTCAGCAGATGGAAAATGCCTAATGATTTCATGTACTGAGCTGGACTTTATTAGCAGGCTTAATAAAGTTACCTTTTAAAGCAGAAGAAAAACTAAATATCTGTGGAAAGTGAAGAGTTTCTGTGAAAGATTTTGTTGCATAAAAATTTATTCCTTATAGAATCTAACCAACCAATCAATAAATGTAAGCAGCAAAATACCATGTGATAACAAATTTAGCTGGACTTAGTGACCACTAATAAAAATGTATTTTATCAAGAAATTAGAAGAAACTCTTCAATTCTGTTTTTGAAGAACTGAGAAGTAGAGGTGATATTGAATTCTGTCTGCCAGCCTTTCCCTTGATGACCCCTTACAGGTTATGTTTTCAGAGCTCCTGCAGCTGAGCTTCTGACAAAACTGTTACTGGATTTTGAATTTCCACCACAGCAGTTCATGTTAAACAGCCCAGGAAAATACTGAGATAAGAGCAATATTAAACCCCTTATTTTGAAGGCACTGAGCTTTGGCACAGCAGAAAAAAACACAATAGGGCAGCTGAAGCAGGTAACTATTGAGACTGGTGTCCCTCTAATCCATCTTCCTGTTTCCATTGGTGATGAACCCACTAATCTTCTGAGAGATGTGTGAAAAGATGGAATAAAACACTCACTGGGAAAGTCTGATGTTAACTACTCAACAGTAGTTCCTTCTTGCTTTGAAGCCTAATGTGTAATTACATTCAGAGAGTTTGTTTTAAACTTAGTGCAGCAACATCTGCTGTGAATGGTGAATCTCAAAATTTCAGAAGTGCTCAGATCTCCCAAGGTGGAATTTGGTTGCTGAAAATGAGATTATTTCCTAAGAAACATAATGAAGTGCTGGCATAAATAATTAAACAATTGCAGAACTGTCAGCTTTGTGTCTCTCCTGGTCAGCCTGGATAACTATTTTAACAATCTCTGCAGCTCTTTAACTCCAGCCATGGAATCTAAAAGTAGTATTAGTGGTGTTAACCTTTTTTTTTAATCTCCAGAAAGAAGCCCAGGGAAAGATTATGACAAGGATTATGTTAAATTATTTTATATCAATTATAATTTAAGGATCTCGTCTGAGTTTTTGTCTCAGCAATATTATGGTTTATAAATTTCAAAGGTCATAAATTGTGGAGCTTCTAACTTTTAAAAACCTAAGTATTAGTTTGATATTGAGAAGGATGCTACAACTTTTAGGAATAGGAGAAACAATAAACAAATGACCAGAAAAAAAAGTGGCAGAGGAAGAGGAGTAAAGGACTGGAAAAGCATCTCAGGGCAGAATTATGCAATGAGTCAGTGGATTTCTGTTTCCTAGAGGCCTCTGCTGTTCACCAAGTACCTTGAAGAAATTTTGGTGTGAGTTGTTGCTCACTTGCCTGCCTTTCACTGTGCTGATGTCTCCCTTGAGGAGCACTGGATGAAAGGAGATGGCTCATAGTAGAGTGCATGAACACAAAATCCCATTTCCATGGTCAGTCCCACATCATCTCCCCCAATCGTGCGCTGCCCATAAGAAGTTCCCTTGCCTCACTGCCTGACTGAAATATGGATTTTCTATCCAAATAAATTACAGCAATAGTGATTCATTAAAATGAAGCACATTTTCATTATTGATCTGTTTCTTGGAGGGATGGCAGAACTGGTGCACTGCATGTAGTTTGTTTCTGCTGTTTGCTACATGAGGGAAAATGTTATTTCTGCTTCTTTGTTTCCTTTGTTTTAACTTCCAGAGCTTTATATAATATAAACTTTAATATTTCATTTTAATGTAACATATAGAGGTCTGCAAAACCAAAGAGCTCTCACATTCTTTTTTCTCTAACAAGACAAGTAAGTTTTATCACGTTTTATGTAATAATAATAATTTTGAAGATAAAGGATAGGCTAGGAAAGCACTCCCACAAAATATTCAGTTTCCCATAATTATACTGCTGTATTCTCAAACAGTGCACTGAAGCCATGGTGAAATGCGGTACATCTGTTGAGTAAAAGTTTTTGGTTGTAGGGAACTCAAGTGACATATTAGAAGGGTCTACGTCTTTTTCAGAAAGTCTTTGATGTCTTAAAATTCTGGCATTTCAGAACCCTCAGTCTAAAAAATACTTTAACAGTTAAATCAGTTTCAGGTGCCTCTGGATCCAATGATTTCTTTCGTTTAAGAGATGAAATTTTAGGCTTTAAGGCAGGCCAACCAAATAAGACCCCAGAAAAAAAATATGCATTATTTCTTTTGTTTAATGGGGGAGCATGGGGATATTGAATATTTTGGATAAGGTAGTCCAGGGATTCCTTCTCTGCTTGTGCACGAACACTGAAAGTTTATTTTTCCAAGTGATTATTCTCTCTACTTATCTTGAATATTTATCATGGTTTCTGTACCTCTCTTTCCCAGAGAAATCTCCTTACAAAATCGAGTTATGCGAAGTGCATCCTGATCATTGCCTATTGTTGTTATCTCAAACTGTAGCACTGAGTATTCAGATAAACCTTTTCTGTGCTTAGAAGGTCTGACTGCTGATCCAGTTTTGCTGTTGCAATATACTCACACTCTAAAAGAGGTGAAAATGGGATTCAGTTTAATTGGAGATTCAATGTCCACTGAAATTAAGGAGACTTAGCACTGATTGCATTGAATCAGGTCCTTGGAGTTTGGACCAATGAGTTTGGAACAACATTTGCTTGTCTTTACATGGACATGTTATTGGTTTGATAGATCTCCAGGGAAGGGAGCCCTGTGGGCAAGTGACACAGTGACATGTGAAACCTGGATCACAGAAAACCCCTCTGCTCTCTCCTGGTTATGGAATTTGCAGTTCCACCATGTTTGTTTATTTGTGTCCATGTAGCAAATCAGCTGTTGATAAAATAACTACAAAAGCTGGAGAAATGAGAATAAAACAAGCTCCTCACACGAGATATACATCAGATGTTTAGAAAGCACTCTGGGCTAAGAATAAAGATGAAAGATATGTATTTATCATATCAAAAAAAGCCCAGATGGAACATGAGAATGCATGCAAATTTCCTTCTGAAATCCACGTAGTTGTTGAAATATATTCTTGTTGTGTCACATACCCCAAAAATGAATAGCTCCTCTACTGAAGACATGGAATTTAGAGTGAGCAAGACACTAAGACCTGCAGATGAGAAAAGAAACTACTCATGGCAATCAAATTAAAAAAAAAAAAATCCGGAGTTATTTTCTCCAAACTCTGTTTCTCAATACTAAATGAAGTTTGATGGCAAAAAGGCATAAATAAAAGGTTGAAAAGGGAGTGATAGTGACAGCTTCATTCAGGCAAGATCCCTGGGCACCACTAGAGGCAGTTCAATGGATATAGGATTGATCCCAAGAGGATACAGGATGTTAAATGCATGGCCAGTGAGCCAGAAACAATATGACATTATTGTAATTCATTCTACAGATCAAGAGGCCCAGCCTCCTCTGACCTACTGGTCCCATTTCAAAAAAGCCCAGAGAGGGTAATGTAGCCCCAGAGAAGGCACCTATCACAGAGCCATGAAAATATTTATAGAACTCTTCTCCTATGGAAAAGGAAATGTAAAATTGCCATTATTTACCTTTGCAAGCAGTTTAGCAGCTGGGAACTTAATCAAAATATTTGTGGTTGGGAAATGGTGATTGAACACCCAAGTGCCATAACACAAAGAGGCAACCAGTGAATTTCAAAGGTGACAGGCTTGAGATTGATGAAAAGAAAGAACATTTGACACAAGACTCTAATAAAGGATAAAACTAATTGCTCTATACTGCAGTAAAACAAAATACAGAAATTCATGAGACAGTTGCATTTCTGTATTGCTAGCAAAGATATTTAGCATCTAATAGCTCATCCCAGGCAAAAAAAAATAAAAGCCACCAAAAATCAGCCCGGGAGGAGAATAATATTTGTTTGCTGCTCTCAGTTTTTTACTGATGTTACAGAGCAGGCTGAGACCAGAAGAGGTAGAGAGAGATTCCACATTTACACATTTTTGAACACTTCTAGGGAAAACAACTCCAACACTGCCCTGAGCAGCCTGTTCCAGTGCTTGATCACGCTTTCAGGGAAGAAATTTGCCTTCATTTCAAATCTAAACCTCCCCTAGCACAACTTGAGACACATTCTCCTGTCGTGTCACTTGGTACCTGGGAGAAGAGCCT
This sequence comes from Tychaedon coryphoeus, assembly GCA_013398595.1. Taxonomy (NCBI): domain Eukaryota; kingdom Metazoa; phylum Chordata; class Aves; order Passeriformes; family Muscicapidae; genus Tychaedon; species Tychaedon coryphoeus. The sequence goes on from WBND01000405.1 coordinate 673,478, forward strand.
GACCCTACCTGGCTACAGCCTCTGTCCAGGTATTTGTAGAGAGAAGTAAATTCCCCCCCAAGCCTCCTTTTCTCCAGGGTAAACAACTCCCTGTTGCTCTTTCTCTTTCTGTTAGCAACACTATTGATGGGATATTTGTGCACTTGATGAATTTTGCTGTTTAAAACCTGAACAATAAAATGTATGTCCCCTACCATGCTTTGTTATACACTTCCATCCTCCAAAATTGGCACACAGGTCCCAGATCCTGTTTTATACACTTTTTCTGGCAAGCTTGATCTTCTACTTTTTGGTATGGTATTTTAATGATCTCCTGGGAACAGCAAAGGTATTATGTATAAAAAAGAGAAAAACAAGCAGCAAAACAAATGAAATGGGTGAAACACGGTGAAATCTTGTCTTACCCCCAAAATCATTAAACTATGTCACCATATAGACTCATAGTTGTTCAATACTTGCAGAATCTTCTAGATCTTTTTTTTAATATTAGTTTTTTATTCATTTTACTATCCATTTATTCATATTTTGCCAGATTCATATGACTGTGTGCTGTATACTGTGAAGATTTCCTCTCAGGAGGAATCTACCAACACTATAATATTTCTTAGTGACACTTTTTTTTCTTGTTGTGATGAACTACTGCTTTCTGAGAGAACAGAGGAAAAACTAGTATTTGTATTTTGTTTTTCAAAACTCACTTTTGTTCTTTGCAGGTAGTCAATATTTTCTATTAAATTGCTATTGAAATAATATTATTTATTGAATTTTCAGGTGGAGCAAATAATGTCTTTTTTATAAAGATGAAAAAGTCATGATAACCAACATTCAATAAAAATAATACCATAATTTTTAAAAATTGTCAATATTTTTCAGATAAATATGTGAGATACTTGTGACATTGGATACTTCAGCAGAAACTGTACATCCTGTAGATAAATACTGTTTTAAATGGAAACCATTTTTCCCAGAAAGCATTGGGTCAGTACTTTTAAATCCATCAGAAAAGAGCTTTATTTTTGTTATGGTATTTTGCAATAAACATCTAGACAGGGAAAAGAGATTTAACCCATGAAAACTCTATCAAATGGGGATAACTACCTGTTTGTATTTGAGAAGGAATTAATGTGCTTAATACAGTCAATGAATATGCATACATTAGAGGTGCTTAAGTTTTAGGTTTGCTCTGCTCCTTCTCTTTTGGGAGAGAAGTTAAGCCTGTGTGGAAGTTCTCCAGCTTTGTTATGACTTCCCACTAGCAAAAATACCCTGCAGGAAATAATCTGATCCCAGGCTGACACGTGGAACTGCAAGAGCAAGTTAATACAAGTTTGACTAGGGCTGATTTGTACCTGTTGGAGAGAGGGGAATTGCAAACCTTTGCAAGCAGCTCCCTAAACTTACTTTGTGAAACACACAAAGGTAAGAAAATGAGAGATCATGAGGAAAATCCAATTTATAATAGCCTTGTGAGGGCTTGAATCCACTGTCAAAGTATTGCACATTGCTGGAGGCACCTCAACTGTCTGTGCACGTTTTTAGGTCGCAGCTAACCTGAGATAATTGGATTAAAGCTAAACTGAATTAGCCCATGATAGACTGAGGACACACATGAGCAGCCACCACGGCTCACCTAGCCCAGGAATGGCTCAGATGAGAGAATTTGTGAGCCCTGGGAAGAAAGTGTCAGCCTTGGTGATCCTCCAAACTAGATGAGGCTTAAATGCATTCTACAACCATCCTGTGCTTTCAGAGCAGTGGGCTGGATGATTCATTTTGGCTTTTTCATTCCTTGACTCTTAAGATTTTCTGAGAATGGCTTCCCTCTGGCCACCTTCTGAAATCAGTGTGAGACTCCAGCCCAAAACAGTATCTCAGAAAGGTTTTACAACTTGGACATCACTCTGTGCCCTTGGTCAAAGTAGCCAAAATTGTGGCATCCAGTGACCTTTTTATGCCTGACAGATCTGAATAACAGGCAGAGGGTGCTCAAAAGAAAAGGAACAGACTGGAAACCAGAGACTTTTTTGTGTTACTGAGCAAAACAACTTACATCTGTGATGGGCCTGGGTTGAACAACTTACTGTAAGCAGAAGTGCTGAAATTCATACCTTTTTGGATAAGTATCTCCTTTTAAGAAAATGAAATGCTAATTTGTGGGAAAAAAACCCCAACCCAGAAACCTGCCAGCAATCCTACGTCTCTTGAATTTATGCAGTGAGTAGCACACTGGAAATCTTTTGGTAGGAAGTTTTCCAAATTGTTTCTTAGAGGCTATCAGAGTGCATCCAAGTGTTCTTGTCACCTGCTGGAATGCCAGAGCACAAAGATTTCCTGACTCCAAAGGTAAAAATTACTTGTTATTGCAGGAAATCCTGCTGTCCATCTGTGGCTTTTCCAAACATCAGCTTAAAACCAGGCTGGAGTCTTGTCACTACTCTGACCCAATGTCTCTAGAAACTCTTCCTTCCAAAGGTTGGATATCATCATTTTGGTTTCATTTTCCACATTGAAAAATTCTTCTTCTTTTTCCATTACTGTTATTTTGTATTCTGATAGATAACTTCGTAGGGTGCACCTGAACATATGTGTGTTTTCAAACATTCTACATAATTGGGTATTTAATTAATTATGGGACAAGAATCCTGGAGGGTTTGCTTTACTATTGAGGAGACAATACAAAATTTAAGCACCATGTACAAAACTATTTTCTATCATCTTGGTTTTCTTGTTATGGTCAGTAATCTCTTTACATACACAAATTGAAATTTATTCTACCACTAATGCAGTCATGAAAAGAGAGTGAGGAGCATCAAAGGGAAAGAGGCACACAGGTTGCTACTAAAATAATGAAGGAAAAATGAGAAAAATAAAAGCAAATCAATCACTCTTTTGAAATGCTGCCAGCTGATACAGTAGAACTATGGAGTATGAATTAATTCTAATTTATAGGATAGGAACTCTTTTGCAGAAAGTTATCAGACTGGTATGCAGTTCTCCTTGGACCAGTAGAGAAAGGCATCTCCAAAAGAGGTCATAGGTATCTTAGACATCTGTTTCTGCACTGGATAAATCACTCTCTGGAGGAGATTTCCTGTCTCAAATGAAAAGCAGGGAGCCTGTGTCTAATTTTCACTCGACATTTAAGATTTCAAAAGCTGAAAGTTCAACAAAGCACAACAGAGTTAATATTTGCCCATACCAGCCTTCCCAGTTGTCAATTTTTGGATCTTAAATGGTTTAAATTAATGTCACCAGCTCTCAGTTTCCCTGGGAAAGTTAATGTATAGGCAGGCAAGCTTAGATCCTAAAAGATTATTTCTATTTTCCACAAAGTGCCTTCTTACATGATATAGTATCACACTGGGAGCATGTGTGGAAATGATCATCCTGTGCTTTTTGCCTGAGAGCACTGCAAGGGAATTTATGCCACTGCTCAATGTTCTGCTGCAAAAACCTCTCATTGCAGACAACTTATCAAAATGAAACCCCCAAGTAAGACTTTTACAGTGCTCTGCTGGAGATCTGCCACTGATCTGCTCTAGCAATATGATCCCACACCAGAAGTATTCCCCATTCTTATTCTTTTTTCTTTTCTGATTTTATCTGTATCAAAGAAAAGGAAAAAAAAAAAACAACCAAACAAACCAACTGCAATGGACCACAGTGAGGAAAAAGTGGTTTCAATTTAATTATTCATAATGCAATTTTGCAGCAACTATATCATGTGTTAGCTCAATTTTGAACTGCTTTTTAAATGAAGACAAGGATATTATAAGTGCATCTGCTGGGGGTGTCCCTGTGGATGGGAGATGACTGAGAGGTCTTAGCTGAATCTGTATTCCTAGGAATAATTGCTTCATTACTTGAATGAGTTACCTTGAGCTGAGCTGGTGTGATTCTCCATCTGTTCTGGGCATTTACTGAGCTGGTGCCACTGGACAGTGAGGAAGAGCTCTATGCAGTCCTGAAAAACTCAAGGAATCAGAGCCTGAAGGTGCTGAGGAGGCTGCAGCTTCTCTGGCTTCACTCAAAGGCAAATCTGAAGGACAAAGTACAAGGTTTATATCCTCAATATGTGAGCTCAGCTTTCAGCACCAGCTCAGACTGGCAGCTTCAGGCACCCTGTAACAGCTGCTGGCCTTCAAACTACAGGTGTAAAATGGGAATTGTAAAGATGATGACTGGCTTCCATCTCACTATTTTTATCTGATTTCATTTTTGGATTAAGAGTTTCCTCCTTGTTGATATTTGTAGCCTTGCATACACATATATTCTCCACATTGCCTGTCAGTACTTGCAGATCTATTTAATAAAGTAAGAATTATTTAGCATTTAATATAGATTCCTATGGGATTTTTTCAATATTTCAGGGTCTGTGAAATATATCTGAGAAATATATGAATGAACCTCTTCTGCTTAAAGCTTCTCACTTCAACTCTGCTAAGCTGATCTGTGTATGATAATGCATACTTAATATTATACATTTCTTAGAATAATGACAGTAACATTGCAAAATGTTCTTGGATCTGGGGAATATGAGTGCAAATTCTGTGCCTCTTTAAATTGTCCTTTCAACAAATCTTATTTTGCTGTTACAATTAGTGTGTACACCTTGGACTTATTTGGTGCTTTCAGAAATCTTTTGATCAAGAGGTTCATCTCATCCTTCCAAAAATTTAATTTGTCGTTTTATCTCAGGGATATAAAATAGAAATTTCCCCATCAACAGCATCCAAACATGTGAGCAGATTGCTAAGCTGCAGCTCCCAACAGGGATGGCAAAGCTGTGTTACAGAGCTGTTGTGATTGCCAGAGGATCAAAACAGTCAAGTAGAGAACAGAATGTGATAACTGACCCAGGTCATTTCAGATGAGGAAATAAACTGTGTGGTCAGCATCTGTATTTTTTTTACTGGCTCCTCTTCATTGATAAGCACAGAGAAGGCCACCATCAGTGTCCTGTCTGCACCAACACGAGCTGCAGATTTTTTTTGCTGCATTTAGATCTGTGTTCTGGAACTGGTTTGTAGCAGAGATGCTCCTGTCATGATCCTGTCTACTCACACCTGTAGAGGGGAAGACCTTACTCAGTTGAGTTTTTCACTAGAAATATTGAAGGACACATCTTATTGTATTTCCAGGGAAAATTCCTTCCTTTAAGGTCCCAGTCAGCATCCTTAGAAGTGTGCTAACGAAGGTCTCAGGCTGAGGAAACTTAGATATTGAAAATATTGTGGTTTTTTTCAAAGGACTCACTGCCTAGAAAAAGACAAACAGTGAATGTACAGAACTAATAAGCACAAGTCTAAAGGTGAATTCTCAGCTGGATTAAACATTGGCATAGTTAAGGGGCCAAAAATTGAGCAGGATGGATTGAGGCAGTGCAAAAGCCAGGCAGCAAATGGAAGTGCAGTGCCAAGCCTAATCTTGTCCACATTTTGTACTGACATGATGTCCAAGAGGTGGGAACACTAAAAAAAGTACAAATAAAAAAATGACACTAGACTGAGAGCTCTGATCGATACTAACAAGGCAAGAAACTGGATCAAAGCTGACCTTGAAAAATTGCACCAGTATTTTTTCCAAATTACTTCTGGAGTCTTTTATGGGAATGGAAAAGGACATATAAACCCTGGAGAGGCTGGGAGCCTAATTAACATTGGGACTTCTAAAGTGCAGACTGAAAGCTTCCAAATGCCAGCCATAGAGGTAATATCAATGAAACACTTATTAATCTGTGTGATGATCCATCACTTCTTAGAAAGCATTGTGCTGGATGGATGACAGCAAAGAGGGACAAAAGTGAGACAATGAACTATATAGATAAACAGCATAAACTCAGGATGTCAGGGAGAGAATTGTTAAATGGGGACACAGAATCCCTGAGCTTTGGTGCTGATTTCCTGATGGCTTTGCTGGTAGGGAAAAAAACATTAAAAAAAATCTCAATATATCTGGCAATAGGTAGAAATTAAGAATGTCTGGGTAATATAAAATTAAATGAAAGAAACAGGAAGTCAAGCTGAGAGCACCAACTGGCATGGAAATTCTCAGTGCACATGGTTCCAGGTTGTGCCTGTAATTGCAGTCAGTGTTAGTTTTGGTGATTTTTCTGTCATTTGTTCCTACTTTCAAAGAAGCAGGTAAGAACCACCTGTGTGCATAATATTCAGCTAAAACTGGCCAGAGGATAATTTGATTTTGTAACAGCTTTCCAGACATAAATGTTTATATTCAATCTGCACTGGAATAAAACCTAATGCCCTGGTACATTTTTGCAAAATGAATTTGGTCTGGAATGTTGCATTTGTAAATCAGAACGGTTCAGTTAAAATCTGAGTAAATGAAAACTATGTCATATCAGAAATTTTATTGTGGGACAATGTTAAAACAGGAGTCTTAAAAGAGACTTTTTGGGTTTTCCCAAAAAACTTTCATGCTATCACAGTCAATGGATTGTACAGCATTATCCAAAACCAAAAATATTCTCTGTTTTCAAAGCAAGGTATTCCAGTCTGAGGATTTTATAATCATTATTCTAATATTTTGAAAGAGTCTTCTGATCTCCAATCTGCCTTATTTACCAGCCAATACATCCTATTTGTTCTTTTATCTGTACTCACCCTTAGATTTCCTGCCTCTGTTTTCTCATCAAGGGTAGCCCCTCTTTGCTCTGCCAACCTGCACAAGCCAGGAGCTATTTATATCTAGTAAAACAGGCTAGCTGAATTTATATGAAGTCACAAAAATTAGTTACAAATGGCATATTTCGACTCAGTGAGTGAATTTGGGGTTCCCAGAGCTCATGGTGTTGAAGGTTTAGCTCTTTTGTCTTAGTCCATAACCAAGAAACTTCCCCCGTGTTGAAGGAAATCAGAAATATTAATGTAATTATGGGAGTGGAGGATATATGCCTCTCCTAGAAAGGACAAATAGAAATGTCAGCACACTGAGAGCCTGACCTAAAGGCAGTTGCAGTAAAGGAAACCCCCTTGGTCTGCACAGGCTCTAGTCTGCCCTTGTGTTTAAAGGTAATAATCAGGCACTCATGCATTTCCTTGGACACTTGGCTGTGCAAAGGCAGAGCAGGGCAAATGTATGTCCTGAATTCCTATGGCTGCATCAAAAATGCCCTGTGCTGTGACACAAAACAGATCCAACAGGAACACGAGCTCCAGAGCTGCTCAAAACCATGTGTGATATATTCATGGGCCTGAGTTTCTGTCTGTGTTAATGTCCCTGTAGTTTGAAGTCCCATATCTAGTAGATACTCTTCTTTTAAAAAATATCTATCACTTCTTTTCTTATCTCAGTCTCTAAGCACTTTGCTGCTAGATCTGGGGGATTTATATGCAAGTGTTTGCATTTCTCTAATGTTTGGCAGACTCCAGTTTTGCCTGGTGATGGAGACAGATGTTGTATTTATTTGCCACCGGTGACAAATGTTTGCCCAACAGTGTTGTGACATCTTTTCAGAGATATTTATTTGGAGAAATAGTAGTTGCTTTCCCACCTAAAGAAGCCAGGCTTATCTTGAAATATCCATAATTATCCTCCTCCTCATCATCACTGTCATCATTCTCATCATCATCACATGAAACCAATGCACCATCCACTTTTTACATTGCAAGTAAAATGCTGTTCAATTTTTGATCTGATATCTGATTATTTAGTGGCACTGAACACAAGAGTGACCTCCCAGTCACAGACATTATTTGTGTATTTCTTCTGCCAGGGAGTTTTTCTTAGATCAGTTCCAAATGCATTCTCTGTTTTGCTGTGGTCAGTTCCTTGCCATTAGTCTTTTTTTTTTTTTGTTCAAAGCAAAATATTTTAAATTTAATCTTAATTTGTGCTTTACATACTGCCTCAATCTAGCTGCTTGGGTGAAACCATGTTTCGAAATCAGTAGAAAAACAAACAATTCCAGTGCCTTTCAGAGAATAAGGATATTTATAGTGAGAGATGATCTTTAGTTAAACCACCTGGTATAACTTGGAGAAAAAGATGAGATTAGAGACATGCAGGTCCTTCCTTAGTTCTGCTAAAAAATTCTCAGAATATTTTAAAGCATGGTATAGTAATTAATGAATAAGTAATAAGTTAGTCTACTAATCATATTGCTGGGCAGTGTTGTAGGCTCATATTATTATATCAAACTTTGGTCTGAATTTTTAAAAGCATCTTTTTAATAATAAGGGTCAAAAGAGGGACAACTGTGTTATTGCTAATAGGAAGTGGAAATGGAAATGAAAACTGTAATTTGTTAATGTAGCCTAAAATGAAAATAACATGATTTCAGCAGGATCAGAAAACAACTCAATGACAAATAACTGTAAAGAATGAGAACTTCACCAAATAGTGAGTCCTGTTATGGAGGCAGATTTACTTGTGCTATGTTGTTAGGCCAAATTTTACAAAATGTACATATTATACACTTCTAAAATTTTTCTAGCACCTGGTAAAGTGTTTATTGATAGTAGTAACTTTTGAAAAATAAAGGAAGCTAGAATGCTCACCACTTAAAAAGAACTAATATGACAAAAAATTCAGGAATATAATGTAGATTATATTGGTGTGATGCTATGAAAAGGTTAGAGTAAGAACTGGAGCTGATTGATATCTGTGTTAACAAATGAAATCTAAGGATTATTGTTTCCAAAGCACTGGGTAATACCATGTCCAAGGGACTTGTTTCTTCCCTAAACCAGCACACTGGTTTATAGAGCTTTGTAAATTTTCCTAGGTCGTTAACCATATCAAAATTGAAGGTGATGTGAACACTGTGCTGCATTTCTTCCCTACTGCTGATTTAATGCCCTTTCACCCCAAAATCTCCTTGTGGGGACCGGGGCAGAGAGACATCTGTCACTGAACAATGGCATGGGGAACATCCTGTCTCTCTGAAACCTGTGGGACTCTTCCATGTGATCCACCTCGTGGGCTCAGCATCTTTTCCCTCTCCTCTGTTGAGTTATCAAAAGATAAAGAGCAGCTGCTGCTGTAGACATAGAAGTTGACAAATTCACAATAGGTGATGCCACCTGTGCCTGCCTCATTTAATGACAGCCCAAATAATCTGCAATCCATTTACAGCAGGGACAACGTTCAAGAGCATCTCAAAGTGACTCAGGAGCAGAGTGGGAGCAGTTTGCTCCAACACCCTCTTGGCTGCAAAGGAAGTTTACAGAATATGGCTGGTGGACATGAAAAACCCTTTCCTTGCTTTTATGTGGAGTGGGGAAAAACCGTGGTAAACAGCTAAAAAAACACAAATCCAAGGCTTTGGTGCCAGATGGAATCATCTGCACGGTGTTGTGTGAGCCATGCTGATCCATCTGTAGTGAATGCTCCTTGCCAGTTGCTTGAATTCCAGAGTGTTTGGGAGGCAATGCCAGGGAGGAAGAAGCTGCTCTGTTGTACAGGTACAAGTGTATTTTCTGCTGGTGCCTCTTGGACTCGCCTACAACAGCCTCCTCTCCACTTCTCCTACAGAATTATGCCACTATAATTATCTTTGTTCATCACTCTGATTCTGTATTGAAGGCTGCGTGTCCAAATTCCAAATATTCACGTGCTCTTAGGTTTATAATTTTGCAAGATCTCTTGTAAAAATATTCAGTTCAGCTTTAATAAAAAAGCCTCGTTGCCCAGAAAAGAAGACTATACACTTGAGACTCTTAAAATAATCTTGGTAGGAAGGCAGCAAACTGAGACTGTGACCTGTTACTAAAAATGTTTGTAGAAAAATATTTCAGTTGAATATAGGCAAAATTTTCCTTGTTTTACAAAGGATCTTCATATTTAGGCAGCAGGTGAAATTTTTGTTGGGCTTGGGGTTTTGTTTTGTTT
>WBND01000405.1:683459-738485 GCA_013398595.1 Tychaedon coryphoeus
TTTTCTTTTCTTTTCTTTTCTTTTCTTTTCTTTTCTTTTCTTTTCTTTTCTTTTCTTTTCTTTTCTTTTCTTTTCTTTTCTTTTCTTGGCAAAAAACTCTAACTGTCCTACATTAATTTGTGGTGAACTCTAAAATTGATCCCACAGAATTATTTATTTTGGGTTTTCCAATTTTTTTCATTGTAAAGAGAATTAATCAACTTTGACAAGACATAAAATACGTTGGTTAATAAACTAATAGACATTTTTTTAAGAAATGCATTTCAGTAAGCTTTGACTTAAATAGATAAAGAATATCCTTTTTTTCTCAAATATGTTTTTGAAAATGTTTGATGCTTGGGTTTTTGTTTATATTTTCTATGCTATTTTTTTTCAGGGTTTATTATTATAATTTAAACTCACAGTGCTTAATTGGATGGATCAAGACTTAAATCAGAGTTTTAGCTTTGACCCGTATTTTATCTATCAATTACAAGGTTACAGAGACGTAAGGAAATACAAAAGTAGTTTTTTGTAATACTGTATGACCACAATTAGCTGTAGCTCTTCAGAGTTTGTGGAATCCTGTGAAACCAGTCAATTTTTTTTTTTCTGTTGTAACTGAAACTCCATCTGACCCAGCCAGGAAAATTTATCAGTGTTGTTTTGACTGATATTTTGAAACTGGTCCCACTTACAGGCTAAAACTCATAAAGATTATTCTCAGCAAGCTAAGAAGATAATTAAAAATGTATATATGTAACTTTAATTATTAATCTATAAATAATAGTATCTATTTCTGCACTATATCAATATTGCCCTTTTGTAGCCTGTCATAAAGCATCATAGAATGAATAAAATTATTTTAATGTATGGGTTATGTTACAAAAACATCCTTCCTCTTTGAAACCTCTCTTTTCATAGTCCTGCTGGCCCAGAAGTGTATTCCTAATGAATGAATAAACTAATTGAAGCAACTGCTTAATTCATTTCAGACCATCTTTCTTCAGGGGATATGACTGTAAATGAATAGATCTAAGACTAAGAAAAATAAAGAATCAGTGAAGTTACCCTCCAAAGGCCATTTACATCCCCTTGTGTATTTTTATGCTAATGTCTCTTTTGTTTCCCTTTTTCTGTTTCCACTGAAAGCTAAAACCCATAAACTAAATCTTTAAAATGTCTTAACAGGGAAATGTGTCAAAACATCAAAAACCTTTGAAAATGTTTTTGAAATCTGAAAGAACCTGAAACATAAATTAAAGTTTAAAATGGCACAGCACCATTCAGTGATAGTAGGAGGTGTATGTTTGGAAAAGCTGAATCATGGGTGCTATTTATATACATATATAAATATGTCTGTATGGGTGTGATATATTCTATAATAAGAATATTTATCTGGACAGATTCAATCAAACCAAAATAGGAAAATTCAGAGAACCAAATGAGGAGAAAGGCAGGACTTTTATTTAAGGTCAGATATTGAAGGAGTTGTCTCACAGTTTTTAATTTGCACACAATGGTGATAACCTGGAGCTTATTAAAGCTTCTTGTACACTTTAGTCAGTAAATATGCATTTGAGGGAAAGTTAAATCCAAAAGAGTCTGTAAAACAATATCTGATTAATTAACTATTTTGAATATGTTAAGAAAGGGGAGAGGAAAAGTAAAGGGAGAATATTTTTTGAAATTAAAGGATCTGTCTTTTTCCCATGTGGCTATTTTGCAGCCTATATTTGTTTGAATCTATTACATCTTGAGAAATGTAAAAGCATCTAAAAATTTAAAAAGAGAAAAAATACCCTCTTTGAAATGCAAATTTTTAGACTTTTTGAGTGGTCTTTTGTCAATTACAAAACATTAAAAATCACTTTCTGTAATCCTGCTTTGATTTAAGCTGAAATATTTTTTTAGTTTTCACTAACAAATTAAATAAAAATACCAGATCAGCACGGTATTTTGGTTTTTGTTCTCTTTGATCAAAGTCTCAGATGTCAGGTCATTAACTTCGTGAACTGAACTTTTGCCAAGCAATGATATTTTCTGACTTGCCATGGAGTAAAAGATGGGAAACAGGCTTTGGGTTACAACCCCTGAGATGCAATTTTTCTTAACCTCCAATTTTTGTTAATTTTTCTTAACCTCCTCACCCATCACTCAGAGTAGGTGTCTCTAGGAAAAGTTTTTTCACGTTGTGGCTCAAACTGGTTCTTGTTTAAGTGCACATCAACTTAAAATGTGATGTGTCTGGGATTCAGGTGTGTGATTACAGAAGAGAAGGATCTGTTTGGTCCAGGTTGCTCAAACCTCAGGCACTCAGTTTTTATTCAGGTGGGATAACTCTGTCCCCACTCTCCCAGTCAGTCACAGAGAGCAGCTACACAGTGGGAGCAAAGGAAAATCTTCAATTCTTTCTGAGAATATTTATCACTAACATGTCTTGGAAGAATCAGAGCATATGATGGCATGTGCTACAAAGAGAGAGATTAGCTTTTCTTTCATATTCAGTTGAAGATGTGCTGAAATTTGGATTATTTGTATTTTAAACCTTTAAGCAATGTACAAGCTGTGCAGTTATCCTGATTAAGGGTAGCAGCAAACCCCTCTTTGCACAGTGCAGCTCCTGGCATGCTGCACAGGCTAATGAGAAAAATAACAGAAGCTTCACAATTGTTTTCTTCCTCTCTGGCACTGGCTGGAAGCAAAGTTAATTGTTATTCTTTCTCCAGGGTAACTGTCAGCCCTTAACTCGCGACTGAAGTTGCTGCTCCCTGAGATAATGGAAACAAACAGGGACCAGAGTTTACAGAAATGTGTGTTTGTCAAGTGCTCATAGGCACTTCACCTGGTGTGTGCTGGGGACAGGGAGCTGGGGCAGAGGCTGCCTTGTTAACCTCATTTTCTCTGCTGAGTGGACTGCAGGAGTGTGTTTTAAAAATCCTTGTCAAGCCTTGAGTACTCCTGTGTCTGTAACACAGCTGCCACGAGCCCTTTCTGCTCTTCTGTGTCTTTTCCTGCTGCTGTCAGTTCATCCCCAGGATGTCAGGGCACAGCTCCCCACAGCCCAGCACTACCCTAAAATTCACGAGTCTCTCCAAATACCCTCCCACATCTGTTTGCCCATTTATAGGAGGAAACAGGAAAAATTTTCAGAGATCTGCTCTGAATCAGTCCCACTTCACTTCAGGCTTGTGATCTGATCATCTCATTGCTCATGGTTTTCTTTGTAGGCAGTGAGAGGAGCTGAAGACTCCACAGGAAAACAAACATTCCTGTGGTGTCGTGGGTCTTCTCCTGTCTCTCTTCATATCATTGTGTGACCCTGAATTAAAAAATTAATCACCACTTCTGAGTGGCTGGGACAGTGTATTTTCTGGGATGAAATATTTATTTATTTTTTATTTCTATTCTTAGTCTCTAAAGACTGACTCCTATTCCCATAGTCTGCTCAAATACGGTAATTGTCACTACCTCATGTTCTGGTGTGTATGAAAATGCACAATATATGCTTGTATGCATAACCATGCAATTTTCTCATCAGCTCTAGTCAGACAGGGCTTCAAATTGTGACCCAAAAATACTTTTAATATTTAAGAACAGAATAATTTTTCTTAATAATTTCAACTCAGATTGTAATATCTCTAATAGCTGCAGCTTCTTCCTAGATGTGTCTCTTTGAAAATCTACTGAACACAATTCATGAGTTAGCAAACAGTTTCCAAGACCAGGTTTGTAATTTGCATTAGGTAATAACTATCAAAATAATGATTATATACAAATAAGTTTCCAAAAAATGACTTTTTATTTGTTTCTTCTGATTCTGCTCTCTCTGTAATATATATTCCCACTGTATTTCTCTCTTGTGGCTGTTTTGCAATGATTAATTCCTCAGATCTCTCAGAAACATTTAAGGAAACAATGTCTTTCCTTATTTCATGATCTATTTAATTAAGTTTGTCACAGACTTTACTTTTTTCAGTATATTTTTTTCTTCATCTTTTTACTTACTTGTTTGACATCAGAAAATATTCTGATGGAATTACTCTGGGAAATAAATTACAGGTAGAAAATAAAATGCTATCTTTTTGTGGATTGCATGGGGAGCTACAAAAAGGTGGCAAATTTTCTTTCTCATAATGACATTTTCAGCAGAGCTGAAGACCAGAACAGTTCAAAACAGACAGGTGGGTAAACACATTTTGCATAACAGATCAAACAATTCTTGACCATTTTAAGTGGAAACAATTAGTTACACGGTGACCTTAATCTTCATAATTTATGAAAACTAAAATGCAATTAGCTCTGAGCAATGAACGATTGATTTAAAAAAAAAAAAAATCTCCAAAACAGAGCAACCTTGGCATTTAGTATAACAGGTTTTGGTAGAACAGCTCACTTTGATTTTTTATCTCACATTCTCCTATCTCAATAACATGATTTGCCAGTAATGAAGTATAATTTATTTAATTTTTTTGTCTACAGCAAACCTTGCTAGCAAGGGTTAGAGACCAGTGCATTGTGTATGGTGCTTAGCTTAGATGATTCATTTTTAACAAGTCAGAAGAGAATATTTGGGGTGTATAAACACAGGAGTTGCCTCAGGTATAAGATTTTGAGTCCCTGTGCCCTGATTGAAGGAAGGGTCTTGGTTAAAGTTTGGGGGAGTGGAAGTCATGGAGCTGGTGTGTTCATGTGAGGTCAAAAAGAGAACCAGGTTAGGGACACCTGGTCAGCAGCAGAGACTGACTGAGACACAGACTGAGGAGAAAGAGGGAGGAGAGTTGTAATTATCAGTACAAAGTATTTCAGAAGAACAAGATAACAATAATGTATCACATCTCTATAGAATCTGAGAATCATAAAATCACAGAATGGCTTGGGCTGGAAGGGATCCTAAGGATCATCCAGCTCCAGCCCCAGGCTGCTCCAAGCCCCAATGTCCAACCTGGCCTTGGACACTCCCAGGGATCCAGGGGCAGCCACAGCTTCTCTGGGCTCCCTGTGTCAGAACCTCACTACTCTCACAGTAAAGAATTTTTCCTAATGTAAAATGTAGCCCTCTTTCAGTTTAAATCCATTACCCCTTCTTTTGCCATGCTCTTGAGAAAAGCCCCTCTGCAACTTCCTTGCAGGCTCCCTTCAGGCACTGGGAAGCCACAAGAGCTTCTCTTCCCCAGGCTGAACAATCCCAATTCTCCTGGCCTTTCCTCCCAGCAGAGCTGCTCCATCCCTCTGCTCATCCTGCTGCCTCCTCTGGGCCCCTCCAGCAGCTCCAGGTCCCTCCTGTGCAGTGCCAGGGCTGGGGCAGCTCTGCAGGTGGGCTCTGGGGGCAGAACCCCCTCCCTGCCTGCCCACACAGAGCCTTGGATGCAGCCAGGGCACAGCTGGGGCTCTCTGGGCACAGGGTGGGTCATGTCCAGCCTCACCCTCCACCCCTCAAATCCTTCCTCCTAGGGCTGCTCCCCCTGCTCACCCCCAGCCTGAGCCCACCTTGGACCCTGGCCGTGCTGAACCTCACCAGATTCCCAAAGGATTCATTTCCAGTACCCAGCACACCAGCAAAGGCTGCTTATGTCCCTGAATTGTTCAGATTCTAATGCAAAAGTCAACTGATGTGAAGAAAAATAGGTTTTAGTCAGGTTCTGAGCGTGGTCTCAGGTGGATTTTCACTTTTCCTGGATAGTATGTGTGCAATATTCCCCACCAGCCACAGCACAATATTTATAAACCTGTCATTAATGATATTTTAGATTTGTCTCCAGATGTGCTGTTTTCCTACTCAAAAAGCATCCTTACTTAGATGAAACACTATTTATGAAAGAAATCAAATGCCACTAGGGGAGTTCTCTATGTGAGCCATGACTCCTAAGGCTCCAGGTCTTCAACAGAAAAATTTTAATTGGCTTATGTTGCCTTGTGTTGCCAAGAGCTTTCTGCTGATATAAAGACCAAAATTTTTTTTTAAACTGTGGACTTATCCCCAAATGTAAAATCTTTATTTGAGTTTAGTGTTTAGAATCCACAACACAATCAAATAAAATGCTACCACAAAACTTTAAAAGAAACAGATCAGTACAAATGTTTTTATTGTATGGAAGTCTTCTTTATTCTGGTTTGTTTGTTTTTTCTTTTAACTATATGCTGCCTGAAATACACCAGCAAACAGAGAAGGATTTAAAGATTTAAGTTAATGATAAAAAGATAATGAAAAATGACATAATAAAGTAAATGATAAATTGAAAAAAAATATAACAAATCAATTACAAAAGATAACCAACTCTCTTTTATAATTACAGTGGAAAGAAAAATTAGTGGATTTTCATAAGAACATACACAGATTAACATTTCCAAAGGGAAAGTCTTTAAAAGGATTAGATGTGCATACTCACAGGTGGATTAACTGCTGTGAATATAAAATGTCAGCTCTGTTCCAAGATTGTAACACCAAGAATATTGAACAAAACCTCTTGTCCCTTAACACAGAAAGAAGTCTAAAGAACAAACACAGCTCAGAGAGTAATTAATTATAGAAATGGCATCATACAACAATTCCCTCTGTACATCTTACAGGGAGAGATGAGAGAAGAGTTTCCATAGACCATACCCAGTTCAAAAATCAACTTCTCTGGTATGCAGGGGAATGTATTACATTTTAATAGTCTAGACAGACAAAAATAAGTGAAGATAATATTCCAGTGAATTCCCAGAGAAGGAAATTTTGATGAAAACATTCAATTTCACCCAGGCTTTAGTGCTGAAGTTCTTCAGTGTGTGAGCCCATCTGAAGAAGGAATCCCAAAGGGACACTCAGGGACAGACAGAGGGATAAAGCAGTAAGGAAAATCAGAATTCATAGCTGAAGGAAGCAAGATAAAGACCTTATCACACCCTGCCATGGCTCCCTTTTGGAGGTAACATGGAAATTATTGCATCAATGCCTTTGCTGCATCCCCTGCTAAGCACAAGTGCAAGGTAAGATGCCAAGGGCGCTGCAAAAAGGGTGTTTTGCCTGAGATTTTCTTGCAAATCCAACAATTCTGATGATGAATCATCTGATCCACTCAATTTTATTAAGACAACCTCACCAAGAATTTGTTTTTCTCTGTGTAATTTATTAAGAGATAATTCAGACTCAGATATCCCATTCTCATAAAAAAAGTTTAGACCAAAAGTAGCAGCCATGGAATATCCCATTTTGACTTTAGCCCTTAACTCTACAAAGCATACTCTGATTAACCTTGTGTGTGCTCTGCTCATTTTCCTGGTAACTAATTCTTGAATCTGGTTTTCCCATCATCTGTGGAATTTCTACTCTGATTTATGGACTGAATTGTTTTGTCATAGTCATTGGAGCTCTTGGAGGAAGGAGGCATAGAACTGAAATATTGCTCTTTCAGTCAGGAGGCAGACTCTGAAAAAAAATTTCATGAGGCTTAAAAAGGAAAATGAAGTTTTGTGGTTTGTTTTTTTTTTTTATTTATTTTTCCCCCTTCTGGATTCTTGAGCCCTAAAGCAGAACAATTTCAAGGTTTTCTTTGAACTGCTGAATGACATGATTCCGGAAGCTATGGCTGTAAATTGCCAGATTCACAATAAAAATCACAAAACACAGCAACCCTAAATAATAGATTCACTTTCCCTCCACAAATTTGTGTGATTTAGTGGAGGTAGGAAGGGAAAAATAAGTTTTCATTTCACTTAAGAAACAATTGAGAAAGTAACTTGTGACAATCAGCTGAATCTGTTGGAGAAAGCATGAAATGAACATTTCCATAATAAAAAGACAGAGAGAATTTTTGTATTATAAAAATTGCTGTATATCACAGGAAATGAGATATTTTGTCCCAGCAGAGAGCAATCTGATTGTGTAAGGCACTCAAGGTGACAAGAGTGATAATAAAACCTCCTATGACAAATTAGCAACTGCAATGTTATATCAGCTCATCTGCACACCAAGGCTGCAGGAGCTGAAGTACAAATACATTGCATTAAATGTACCATTAGCATTGCTTCCCCTGACCTCCCTCTCTGAATCACAGTAGTCCCCCTGACACTTCTGTATTCAACTCAGTTCGATACAGAAACAGAAAAATAGTCAGCAGAATACACTGTGAAATCCCATTTAACTCCTTAATCACACAAATTCAATGAGAGGAAACTGAAGTATGAAAAGAAAGCCATCAGACATGGTTTGCCCTTTGTGAAACCACTTTGGTTGTCTCTAACCACCTCTCTGTCATCCACATACCTTGACCTGTCTCCCAGGTGCATCCATTCCATGATCCTACCAGGCACAGAGGTGAGGCTGACTGGGAAATAATTCCCAGGGCTTTTATTTTAAGCCTTTCTAAAACTGGTTGTGATGTATGGTCAGTCAGTGGAACAGACTGCCCAGAGAAGTGCTGGAATCACCACCCCTGGAAATGTCCAAAAGGCACTTGTAAGTGACATTTGGGAATATGGTTTGGTGGGGAATGTGGTGGTGCTCATTTATTGGGAGGTGAAGGTACCACTTTCTGTCTTCCTTTTCGGAATAATGTATTAGTAAGACACATGGCTCCACTTTGGGCTACAGACCCTGTTCATCCAAATGTGTCAATACATTGAAGAACAATTTTTCCTTGTTTTTCTCCCAGATCCTGATTCCTTGGCCTTTCATTCACTGTGTGTTGCCTCATCTGGTTTTGAGCAGATCAGCTAATTTCCCCTGCTGTTATGTACATGTGCTCTTGATGATATCTGCAATTCTAAAATCTGAATTATTGTGAGGGACCTTAAGTGGTCATTAATTCAACCTGCTGCTCAGGAAGGCCTGATACACAGTCAGCTCCCTGCCTGTGAGTCTGCACTGGATGGTGTCAGTCCTAGGATTTTCTCTTTCTAAAATGAATCTCATGATGTTCCTGTCTGTCTATGGCAGTTTAATGATGTTCATCTGATTGTGTTTTCCTTAGATTTTCCTTGGACTCCTTGGCACTGCAGATTTTCATGAAAGCTACTTGAAAAAGAGAGGGAAGTTTCCAAACATGTTCTCTGTTTCCTAGTTTGTGAAATATTACAGAAAATACAGATTTTGGCAAAGGAAAAGGAAATTTTCAGGAGGGCTGGGGCAAGGTACTGAGGAATTCAGGGGCTCTTTGGTCTATTAGGGTGCATTCCACTGCCCCCAAAAAGAGAGCAGGACCCTAGTCAGAGAAGAGAACCCATTTCTGCACAAACTCTGCCATCTGACAAGTGGCAATTTTGCCTGAGACAATGGGACCAAGCCCTACACTCTCTCTGTGTAAGTATGATCATTAATGCAAAGTATAAGGAGTAATTATTATTGCTGGTTTGTCACAAAAAGCACCCCACACTAAGTGGTATTATAGACACAGCAATTTAATTTGACACACAATGGAACATAACACACTCACATCCAGATGGGCACTGATGAAGAGATGGTTTTAAATACAGCCAGGAAATGCCCAACCTCACTTACAGGGAGATGTGATTTAAGCCCCTGATTTCTGAATGCTCATGGAGCACTGGAAAGAGGAACAAAACACTGTCAATATCCTTATCATTTATAATTTATCATTTATCATTAGCAGCAGGAAACTAACAGTCAGAACCCCACCACAGCATTTATCCTACAGTGATTGTAATTCTGATGGTGGGACATTATAACTGCAGAAAATAGTGCTGCCCTTAGAGACGGCTGATCAAAAATATCCCACTAATAAACATCATGGTCCTAATGATAATTTATGATCAGCTCACAGCTCTAACGAACATTTTGCTGTTAATGGATGGTGCTAAGTGGAAAATAGAAAGTAAGGGCTCAAAGGGAGGTTTTACATTTCAGAAAGCAAGCTCTGTTCATGCTGCTCTAAAGTGATAGCAGAGATGTTCAGTGCTGTGGAGTCATAGAGATGATTGAGATAGAGATAGCTATTTAGAAAGCCAATCCAGGAAGCTGCAAGCATCCTTTAATTCCACCTAAATATTATTTTAGTTACTGCCAGTTATTGCAAATATAAACTAATGTTCTTTTTACTTGTATCAGCTAAAGAAATATCATGATAGATTACACGAGTTATAGAAAAAAGCAGACTTATTCTGGCTTTGCTGTAACAGCAGTTCAAATCACAAGCCAGCATCAGTATTTTTCCTCATGGAGTCTGAAGGCACATAAATATTAAAATGTAATTTGAAATTTCTGGCCAGGTCCCAGAACAGTATTGTTTATGCAGTGTTTGACAGTGCTATTCAAATAAATCAAGTAACAAATGTGTCATGATTACTGTTAAAGTGGAAACTGCAGCACTAACAACTATTAAGATAAATGATGCCATGCGTGGAAAGTATTTTATGGGTGCTCTGTCTCTGTGCAGGGGTGTGCAGGCATGCACAATCAGCTGTCTCCCAGGAAAATTAAAACTGCACCCAGGGATGAATATTGCAAACAACCAGCTCTGCAAACAACCAGCAATGACAGCATATTCACTTGTTGTGCATGGCATAAAATAGACTTCTGCTTTGATATTTCCCTAAATCTTGGCTGCTTTTGGGTAAGCTTAGGGTTTGGGTGTTTTTGTCTTATTATTATTTTTTCCCTAACAGACAGACAGAAAGATTTTTGGCAGTAATCAGAAAAATACAAGGAGTTACTATAGTCAGCTGTCTGTTTCTTTTTGTAGCAGCATGTTGTTGGGAGATATTAAATTGTAATCAAAAGTAGAATTTAATCTCCAGCAAAAAGAAGGCTGGAATTAGAGGTTTAGAGAGGGACTGATCACGTTCTAGGCCCCATCTCCACAATGTGGATGTCTACAGCTGAGCCATTCAATTCTCTATATTGTCATGTGAGAGACACAGGCATTTTTAGAGAAATCATCTGGTCTAATGGATGTGTTTATATTTAGCCAATGTCACTGTGACACTGTGAGCATCTCTGAGTGCCTGTGGGCACTGTTTGCAGTGGTGGCACATTATCTCCATGCAAGGCCTGGACCATGGTGTGATGTTCTGTTGTCTCTGGCTACCTGAAACCAATGGAACATGGGAACAGAATTATTTTGTTGGCTGTACAAGGAGGTTAGAAATGTCTGGTTAACTGTCCTCACCTTCTGGGGGTAGCAAGAACATGTTTGGACCCAGGCAGTGTAAATTAATACAGATTTCAACTGGTGGGCATACCTAAAATGCAGGAGCCTGACATGAATAAAAATAAAAATTTGATGAGGATCACAGACCAATAAACACAGGCACATCTTGTACTGTTGGTAGTAAAAGATGTCAAGCTCTGAAGTTTTTAACCTGACTCTGCAGGATCTCAGAACTTGTCTGAGATCACCTTAGCTTTGCTCTGGTCTGTGGCTGTTTCTCTGTAGTAACAAATATTAAAGAATCTCTTGAATGAGGAATTGTGTTCTAGTTTAGTTTTAGTCTGCAGTGATAACAAGCAAAATTAGGAAAATGAGTAAAACACCAGAGTAAAGAGCTGTCCAGATCAAGAAGGAACTTATACAACAATTTTAATTATATTATTAATTAAGCTTTACTGTGATTATATATGTAATGACACAGCCCAAATTAACTAGACTGTTAAAACTTTAATTGTACTAACAATAGCTCCATATATAAGGTATGCTTTCTTTTGGCCATAACAAAACTTTTCATATAACAAGATATTAATGAGCTTGGGTAATTAGGTATCAACGGCAGGTTTAAAGTCAGAGGATTATCAGCTTAGCTTGTTCTATCCCTACTTTTAGCTTTGTAAATAATAATGAGACTAACATTCTCATCAGAAAATTGATTAGAGTGTACAAAGTCCACTGGCAAAATCTTTGATTAGGACATTGATGATGCAGTACATTCTTTAAAGAGCTCTTGATGGGATTTACACTCATCTACAGTTCAGCAAAATTCCTTTGGCCAAAAAGGTGAGAGTTATGTTTTAAAACTGATTTTTAACCTAAGAGATCAAGGTCCTGGCTGATATGAAGAAGATATTGCCCTCAGAGCCAGCAGCAGACCTCAGAAGCCAGTCTGGATATGCTGCAGGAGTAACACAACCTTTGTACCCATAAAATAAATTTCAGTTAAAGGCTCATTTTACTAAAAGAGAGAACAAATGAGTGCACAGCTCATCCTCAGTGTCTCTACCTGTTATCATGGCTCTATCCACATAGCAAAAATCCATGACCACTCATAGTGGAATATCCACACACTTCATCAGCTGAGCTCAAACAAACCATGGACAAACTTGTTGAGTATGCTAGAAAAGTGTACTAAGGAGGAAAGACTTTCATAACCTTTCTGAAGAGTTTGCATACATGCTTGTAAATAAAATTCTTGTACCACTTTGCAGCTAAATGCACCTATTAAGATTTTAGTTAAAGCTGATGGAGCATGTACAGAAAAAGTGAAAGAAAATTAGGACTTCAAGAAACATTCAAAAATTTAAGTAGGCATTTGAGACCATTTGAGACCAGATGGGAGACTGGGGAAGGTCAGTGCCAATAGACCTGCCAGTCCAGCAGAAACAGGTGAAAGCTGATATTTGGCCTGCTTAGAAAACTAATTTACCCAAACAAGACTTCTATATGGGTGGGAAATCAAATCCAGCCATAGAGTAAGATGCCCCAAGCCTGAGCATGAATTTCCCCTCCACTGTGCACTAAGTCTGGACAGGTTGTTTGTGATTTTGTAAGCCATAAATCATGTGATGTTTCACCCTGTCTCTAGGCATTTTATGGAAATGAATGGGGAATAGATCAAATAAACACTTTGTACAACAAATCCAGTTAGTTTGGTATTCACAAAGTATCCCTTAGTCATTAGTAACACCAAACAAGAAGAAAAGACTGATTTCAAACATGATCATGTCAGTTTTGATGTCTGGAATCGGTTGCTCAGGGCTCTTTAAAGCAGTCACTTATGTTTCAGAATAATGATGAATCAGAATATTTTAAAGGCTGATGGGTAATTCAGTATTTATAGGAAGTTTAGTTTTTGGTCCCCATTTTACAGCTCCCGGTCACAGGATTGATGATTGCTCTCTGTAGCTGACCGGTGGAAATTAGATTTGCTGTAAATTTTCAGCCAGCTAATCAGCAAAAAATATCCAGGAAGAAAGTAAATTCATACACTACTTATTCATTATGGAATGAAAAATAATTATTTTTGTCTTGGCTGATTGCTTATTTGATATATATGCATATGCAAAATAAAGAATCAGACATAACATTGTGTCATTTCTGCTTCCCAACTTATTGTCAACTCTTTCCATTTTTTTTATCCTATAGCATAATTAAAATCAGTATCATATTTTCCTTTATGTCTAGTCAATTGTAATTTTCTATTCCTTTAAATATCTTCTTTTTCCTCAGACTTATGAAAGAACATAGGAGACCTATTTTTAATACTTCCCCACAATTATCTTTTCTTACCCTTTCACCTCAAAGATTCATATGAGTGTCATAATTTCCTACTTCCCTCTTTTGTTGTTTCTGAAATAACACAGAACTTAAACATGGAATTTCTTTTCTTATCAAGACATCATCAGACAAGAGAGTCAGTTTGGGCATGCTGAGGGGTTTAATGTGATGAGATGCCCAAAATTTTTTAAACTCTTTTAGTTTGTTTCTTTTAAATATATATAGACTGTTCTACATCAACTTTCTGTGAAAAGAAAACAGCACTGCCATTTGCTACTAATGCATATCTGGGAAGTACAGTATACCATAAGATCCCTGAGGAGAACAGAAGTAATTTTCAGTTCACTTAGAGCCTGGAGAAAAACAGAATTTTCTCATTTGTGGGGAAAACAAAAATACAGTGGTTTATGTATTTTCTAGGGTCTGCTGCTCAAAGTCAGAAATGCACATGCCAGAAGAACTGCCAGTTTGTGCACAGATATAAAAGGTGTATTCCTGAATTATTAATTCACATACCCGTGAATTGTTGTGGTTTCAGAGTACAAACAGTCATTACAAGAAATAACAGCAAAAAGCTGAAGACAATAAGGCAGCTTGCCAATATTGCAAAGTTAGACTAGAATGTGAAAACCTTGTGCTGAAGGTTAATGTCATACTTTAATGAAATTTTTTGAGGTTTATGACTAAAAAGTCCAGATGGTAAACCAACAGCTCAGGTGAAGGAATGAACCCACCTCATATCTTATAATAAGCCCGATGTATGGTTTAAAATGGCACCCAGGTGAGTTTTTCATTTCCAGCTCCCTCATAGTTCTACATAATGAAAGATTTGATAATGTATAAAAGTGATTAAATGCAATGCTGATATCCTCAGAGTCATCTTTTTCCTATGATATTGAAAATAACTGTGGTATATTATGTATGGTTTTGTAAATGATATACATTTTTCATAGCTGCTTTCACTGGCAATTTTCTTATTCTAATGGCTGTATAATTAAACAGTAATGGGATATTTAGGCTTATGTATATTCATGGGAAAGTAGTTATAACAAAAACCTCTATAATTAACTATGACCCCCCCCAAAACACACTTCTGTTTATGCACCAATTTTTATTTTTCATAGACCTTATTTTTTCCTGTGGATAATAATATTGACAAGCAATATAGAATATGAACTTCCAAATCCACATGAGGTCTTTGTGGCTAAAGGTTTGTTTTCTGCAAAATTTGTATTAACTCTGGCTACAGCAATGCCTAGGGCTTGGATTTGTGCATTTTCAATGATCTTGCTACACATAAGGGGGCACATTATTGTCCAGTCCAAATATACAGAGAGGAAAAACTCAGGAATATTTGTTTGATTATTCCTTTACTGTGCCTGTGGTGCAAAATTAGCTTCTTCAGTATCTTTTTCCAGAATAATGAATTTAAGATTGTATCCACTCAAAATTTGCACCATCCTCTCATGATGGTATTTTTTGGTCTACCAGCTCTTGAAATGTCCAGATCACTAAAAAATAAGATATTTCATGTTTCCACTCCTTCCCAGTGCTTTGCAGAGAGGCACTGGAGTTCACAGCCTCTTGGATTTTCTGAATTTAAAATATTAAGCTCCTTAAATTCAGGAGAATTTTGTCATTGACTTCTATGATGCCAGCAGTTAATCCTTTCTCTTTTTTAAAATATTGTACCTGAATTTATACATGCAACCTCGAATTTAAAATTAATTTTCATATCATAATTGTGGATTTTCAACATTAGCAGGACAAAATAACAATCTGAGTAATTAGATTAGCATCTGTCTTGCAGTGGGCTTTATTACTATTATTATTATTATTATTATTATTATTATTATTATTATTACTACTTTGAAGTTACTATCTCACAATACTTATTTTTAAGGTTTTTTTCCCCCTAGTACATTCATTTTCCAGGGATATTGTTGGCTTGTTCTGCCTTAAGATGGCTGTGAAACTACAGCACTGGTCTCTATGGGCACAACCCTTGTCACTTATTCCAACTTGAGTCCCATACAGGAAAATTTTCTCAACCAGCAAAAGCAGAGATAGACCAAAATTTGCCACACCTTGGTCTGAATTGCTACTTTCTTGGAACTTTTTGTGAGAATCTCACACTCCTCATAGAACACCTCTGAAAAGGAATTTGTAAGCACGACAGACAATGGCCATGAAGGATTAACTTGGGGTTGTAAATGGGAGAGGGTGCAAACATTTGGGTTCTGTAATTATGTCTTTATTGAGGTTAACAGAATGCTATTTCTTGAGTGTATCATCTAGAAATAAAGGTCTTTAATATTTGAAAGATGCAGTTCTCTGATACTTGCCTGACTTGAAACTCACCCAAACAGATTGGAACTTCTCAGCTGAGGAAGGGACACGAGATTAGACAAAGATATGAAAAATGGATGATGGAGGCAAAAAGAACGACGTGACACATGGCAGAGTCTTGGAGAAAGGAAATAAATAGCAATTGAGCATTGCTTTTTTCTGAAACAACACCAAAGGCATGAAATAAAATTTGGAGGTGGGAAGTGCAGATGTGAGAAGTCACTGTCTTCAATCTATTTGTATTTAAAACTGTGGATCTTCCTGCCCTTTCTTACGAATGTTTACAGGCGCTCAAAAATGCACTGGATTTTTTCTTTTTTTTTTTAGAAACTCAGCCCTTTCAAATTTTATAAGAAAATACATTTTACTTCAGCCCTGCATACTTTGATGGGATTATGGATGATCTTCTCATGTTTTCAGAGGCTTGTAAAGGCTACAATCATGCTGAGAAACATGAGTGAGGACATGAGGTGTTTTTCTGGCTTGTAACTGTTTTCTGACATATTTCTAGGCTGTGGTTTTCAGATATAATAGATGAATGGAGATTCTGCTGACTTTGAGGAGTTTTATTCTTCTTGAATAAAAATGATGTCCCAGACTGCACAATGATATATTGAGGTTGAATTACTTTTTGTGGGTTATATTTTATTTTTTTCTCTTGATGCTATGCAGTTTGGCTTAGAATTTCTGCTCAAAACATTTTCTTAACACTGAGTGAAAAAACAACTTTTAGTGGTATTTGTCCATTTAGTATTTTTAAAATGTGAGACTGGAAATTTATTGTCTTAATCACAGTAAAATCTAGATTATTGTGGTCCTCATATTTCTCTCTGGTGTCCCACAAGACTTGTACTGAGCCTGAGATGTGAACTTTTGCTTCTCCAGCCAAGAGCCCTCAGGCTGACTTCTGTTGTCATGCATTATACACATCTGGCTGCCATGAGAAATCATTTCTGTGGACTTAGAGGTGAGACTGTGGTGAATTTTGGGATAGATAATTCAGTGAGAACCTTGTCTAGAAGGATTTTGTGAAGTACCTACATTGCAACTCCTTCAGCTTATCTCAGTGGCTTTTGAAAAGAAACAGCTGGATATCAGCTGAGATACATCCAAAGATTTTTTTTTTAACTGGATGTTTTTAACTGGAAAATTGGCAAAGGGAAAGCCAATTCTAGTGAGGTGAGGGTAATCCTGAGATCACAGATAGTCCTGCTTCTGGTTTTATAAAACTGTCCTTTTAAACACAGGGATTTCTTGCACATACACTTATTCCCCAAAACACTAATGAAAGTCACAATGACATCACGTTCTACTGAATTAATTCAGTGGGGTAGAGCTGAGAGACAGAAATTATTATTGGCTCCTTTAGCCAACTTTCTGCTACCATGAGGTGATTCTTTTTCTACCTCTCTCTCATTCCTAATATCAGGACCTTAAGAACATGAGGTTTATTTAAGGTGAAAGCAATATCAGGAGTGCAGAAAACCAAAGCAATATGTGAAATCAAATGTGATAAATTGCAATGAAAAGGCTATGGTAGTAGTCTCTAACTCAGGAAAATTGAATTCTTGGGAAATAGGATACAAATTAAGTTCTATCTATTGTACAGACCTGAAAAACTAAAAGATAGGAACAGAGCTGAAAAATGTATGTTTACAAAAAACAATGCAGATGAACTAATTTGGAATGAACAGTAAAATGGCCCCTTAAAATGCACTATGACATATATAAGTAATTACATTAAATATGGAATTAAGTATGTATGCCTTTTTGTATATAATAATGAGTTTGGCTGTATGGTTCAGGAAAAAAAAATTTCAATAGTAAATTTCAATTAAGCCGAGAATTAGCATCACCATTTTATGGAGTTGGTTATCGTTTATTTTGAAAGAATTCTTCAAAGAAGATCTTTTGAACTAATGCTTATTTAGTCAAATAGTAATAACTTAAAAGAGTGCTGGTCAATCAGTAGTAAAAAAGGCACCAATTTTCACAGAGACAATATTCATAATCTTTTTCTCGAGCTGTAATTTAAAGTGACTGCTCTGTGTGGATAAAATGACATGCTTATTTATGGAGAAATTACTCTTGATTTTAACAGCATGGTGGTAAAAAATTATCTTATAAATCTGGGGAGTATTTTCATGGCTTTTTTTTATCAAAGGGGTAATGGTATAGGAACATACACATGCAATCAAATAGCTCAAATTCCTGTCATTTAGATGTTCCTACAACTGGACATGTGTGAAAAGTCTTTCCAAGCATGTTTTGGGTTTACATTTCATGACAAACTTAACTGTACTTTACTATCCATGAATATCTTTCTGTACAGATCTCCAAAAGATTTTTTAAAATATGACAATGGGGGCTGTGAAGATTGGTGCAGAAATAAAGAAGTTTTCCAATCAGAAAAAAGTACTTTGAGAATATTTAATTCTCAAACAGTGCTCAAAGATTTGCAGACATGAGGAAATGGTGCAACTCAATGAATAATGATTTGCTGGTTCTTCTTTTTGTTCTACTGGAAGGTTAAAATGTGGATATTTTGGATTTGTTCTTTTTGAGGGTTGAGTGACTGAGGTCTTTTGTGTGAGCTCCACATTTTAACAGACACTAAATATGCAGAGGAAACAACTGCTCTTATTACACCTCTCTTCCACAAATTCAGCCTCTTCTGTTGAGAAATATGATGACAGTTCAAAATAATAATTCATCAGTGCCAGAAGTTACCATCAAATGGAGATCAAAGACTATTTTTGTGGAATTTTGGTTACCATCTGAGCAGCTTCACTTCTGGTTGTGCAGACAAAATTGCACCAAACACCTCTGGTTTCAACATTTTGACCAAGTATTTTTTCAGCATAGATAAGCTAGTTTTATTCCAATATTAAAAACAAGCAAAGAGCTCAGGGAGAAAAATGTTTTCACAGACTGTACAATCAGAATAGCAATATGTACAGATGTTTCCCTTTCAAAATAATTTGCAGTTTGAGAGCTATTGAAGATGTCTGTTACTGATATAAATTGTAGGCGGATGTGTTAGTATCAAAATTGTTATTATAAAGAGCCAGAAAGAGAAATTATTGCAGCCCAGATAAAGAGACAAAAATGGTGTTCTGAAGTAAAACATTTCATCCTTAAAAGAATAATAAAGAATCCAGCGTCATTGGTTTTGTTCTTTCAACTTTGTTGCAAACTTTTTTTTTGTATGTCTGTGTAAAGCTGCACACTTGTAAAATTGAGAATATAGATAAATAAATCTTCACATTTGTATGCATTTACATACTAACCCATGCATATTGTGTGTTCAACTCCCTTCTTTATAATACTCTTCTTTCTTTTCAGACATTTTATTTTTATCATTTGAGATATTCCAGTTATGGACTCAGATTTTTTTTTTTTTCCCTGAACATTCTCAGTGAAAAAATAAAAAACCATTATAAACTCTATGCTCTATGAGTTAATCAGGCTTTGACAGTAGTTGGGATCACTGCTGAGGGCAAATTCAGTGCTGTGTGCAATTGCTAGTGTGGAAGTAGATGAACACAATATTCTGTACTCAAAAAACTACACTTCCTTTTCTGTCAGCCCCATTTCCAATTCTTCACATTGGCTTCTGAAAGGTCAATAACTTACAAGGTATTATACAGAGCTTTTTTAGTTTGTTTGGGTCTTTTTTTTGTTTGCTTGGTTGGGTTTTTTGGGATTTTTTTTTTTTTGTATGCTTCTGAAGATTTATCATAATTCAGCAATTTACTTCAAAATTTAAGAAGTCTTTGGAGAAGCAGAATAACCTTTAACCCAGAAGTGCTTGAGGAGAACACAACTCACACAGTGACATTATGATACAAATCTGATTTTTCAAGAAGGGCACAAGGTTCACACAGTGGTAAAGCTAAGCTCTAACCCCTGAGGAATTTTTCAGTGAACTAGTGAAAATTTAGATCAATTGTTCACTATTACTTTCACGTTGTGGAGATTCACACCAAGCCGTGCATAGAGCTGTAAAACCAGCACAGTACATCAAATGTGAGTTACCCATGTCATGAAGATAAGAGCATCATAAATCTGGATCTGAGAGGTAACAAAATGCCACGAGTGATAGATCACTTCAGCTATTTCAGCACTGCTAGGAACACAAAAAAACGAGCGGTGGAAGAACTAGGGGTTGGATAATGCACTCAAATGAACTACCAGAGTAGCAGAGAAGAGTTCACAATGGAAAAAAATTTCTTCTTGTGCTAAAGAAATCCAAGTCACTGGCACCAGATGAGATCTGAGATTCCCTGCTCTGTCCCAGAAATGCCTTGGGGTGGGACTGGGGGCAGGTCCCTTCTGCAGCGTCATCTCTTTATCAAAATCATTGAGGTATGGATGGCTTTCCTTCTGGAACTGCCCACAAAAAGGTCAGTAACACCCAGTTCCAGTGAAATCCAGACCTATCAGATATTGCTGAATTCTCTGAAAATTTACCTATTTGAGGGGAAGAATGGAAGGGCAGTCTGAGAAAGTTTCAAAACCCAACCATACTATGGTTGGGGCTACTACCCAAAACAGGCTATGCTTTTATATTTAATGAAATGGCTGGATTTGGGGTTTTTAAGTATGTGAAACTTTTTTTTTTTTTTTAAGTGGTGTCAATATGCTTTCTCTGTGCTTTTGCTTTTCTGTTTTTAACTCCTTGAGAATCAGGCCAAGGCCTTTGTGTTCATGGCTACGCTCATATTACTATTGTTAAAAACATTTTTATTTGGAATTTTATCCACCACCAGCAGCTGAAAGTAGACTTAATTTCTTTATTTCTAGGGTTTTTTTCACAAAAATGGAATGAAAAAGCATAAATTTTGAGGAATTATATTATTTTATAGGTTTCCATGTGGTTTTTTAATATGTATTTTTTTAATTATTATTTATTCCTTTTTTTCTAACTTTTCAGTTAATTCTCCATTCAGATTATGAATTCTATACTTCTTATGTCATTTTAATTGCCTGTGCTGTGCATGGAGGCCTTCAACTTGCTGACATCTGGAACATTAGGTATGACTGAAAAATGCACTTTCAGGATTGATAGGTATTTCTACCTACATTATTGTTCATAAATGAAAATTTCTTCAGCAGACATTGTACAAAATTGTTCTTCTAAAGATAATTTCACACAGGATTTTCTTTACAGATAAGATGAACTAGGAAAGAGATAAAACAAGAAACATAGAGTTAAGGCTGATTATAATGAAATCCAGTTATCTGAAGCAGTGATATCTAAAGCCTAACTCCTAATCACCTTTGAAAATTAGTAGATTATTCTGAATGACCCTGCAAGAAGCAGGAAATGAAAAAAAGTCTATAGCTCACATCTAAATTTCATGATGAGTCACAACTTAAAAAAAAAAAATCAGGGAAGCTCAAATTTGAAAATGTTAAACACCTACGATTTAAAAGAAATAAATTAGTATTAAAGTTTTAAAACAATCTTAACTCTGTCCCATAGTGCTAGAATCCAGATGTGCATGTATTGTGAATTTATAGAAATAAATGCCTCTCATCATGACAACACAAATTAGTTAATATATCTTTTAAGAATTAGCATTTGTGTCACTGCATAGTGACTTTGCACTGTATTTGCACTGCATTTTCTTCCAGCAACATGGGGACTCTAAAATGGTTTCGTAATTTAATGTGCCTTTTTGTATTAAGGGGAAAAAAAAAAAGTTAAAAGGTGTGCTTTCATTTTCTTTTCTTTTCTTTTTTTTTTTTTTTTAAAGAGATCAATGAAATTATTAAGCAGGCAATACTTAATGAGAGAACTGTAGAACTGTCTCCAAGGAACTGGGATAAGCACAACGTGGGCCACAGATCAGAACTGATTTATCTGGCAAGCTGCATTCCCAGAGACTTAATAGCCTGGAAGAGTTGTGTGGTATCAGAGTTATTTTAAAACCATCAAGGTCCTGCTTTTATTTTTTTAACACTGATATTTAGTATTTCAGTCAGAAATACACAAACTGAGACCTGCTGGAAATTGAGCTGATTGCAATGAAAATTCATTCAGAACATTCAGAATTATGTATTTCTTATCATGTATTATTGTATTGTTATGTATTATGCTTAAGGGAAAGCTGTGCTGAAAGCATCAGTCAATTAATTAATCATCATCTGGCTGGGCTGGAAGGTAAATGGGAGCCTAAAATTCAGGAGATTTCCATCTGATCTCTAGAAGGTCCAACCCTGGGTGCTCCTGGTGCAAAGATAACATCGTGTCCATGTGCTTTGGATGTGAAATGTTTTGTTTGAGCAAGAGAAAGACTGTCAGTGGAAAATAATGAAGGTAAAGGCCTCCTAAAGACAGCCAGACTATTCCTCTGCTCTTGTAGGCTTGCTCCTGGCACTTTAAATTCTCTGGATTTATCCTTTCGTTGGAGATGAGAGGATTGTTTTTTCAGGCAGACCATTTGGGAATTGAAGCTAATCCAATTTAAATAGCCATGAAAATTTAAAGTAACCTTTAAACAAGCCAAGGTGGTGCTCCATGATCGTTTTGTACCTTTGTGCTCTCTCTCATTTCCCACTCCTGCATTCTGAGTTTCACAGGTCAGAATAACTCTCATGTTAACAGCTCACTCTCCCTGTCTTCAGAAAGGTGATTTTCTCCAGTGGGAATCCTAAATTAGGTTTCCAAACAAACTGGTTTGGGTTCTGGACTTGTCACTCTTTTACTATTTACTGCAGATAATATCTCACCTTTAATTCGGAGCTTTGTTTTAGAAAGGTTTGGTGAGGTGGTCAACTGTTTTAATTGATAAGATGTATCATTTTTATGGTTTTAAGAGCATATTTATCTATATATATATATATATAGATAAAAAAAATCCCTACATTCCCAGTGTCTAGAAACTGTGGTCCTAATTCTGTAAATAGGTACGAATTTTGTAAGAAATCTTGAGAAATTAGATAAAAGGTTGCGGTCATATTGCTGACCTGAAGGAGTGAGAGAACAGAAAACTTATTTATGATAATTAGCTCAAAATTGTTGGGGCAGGAGTCATCTTGCCTTGTTTTAGAACCTGCATTGCAGAGGTCCCTCTGTGAGCCCTCTGCCCACATCCCTGCCTTACCAGTGCATCTGACCAAACCCAATTAGCTAAGACTGTGTGAGATGAATCCTTTCCTTAGTTTAGCTCACTTAAATTTTAGTCCTCCCCTGGAGCTTTTCATATGGAAAATAAGGGAGCTTCTGTCCTGCATAGGTGCTTGGAGAAGAGCTACAAGTCCTTCCCCACTGTTTGTGCCACAGGAGCCACATCGTGGGGCCATGGGGAGTCTCTTTTACCCTTCAAAACTTTTCAGAAAAGAAAATAAATCTAATTTTCTCTTCCAGTATCCTAAGAATTGCTCCAATAAAAGTTTTTCCTAATCCAATCTCCTGACAGCACATTGCAGAATAGAGTTGAAATATAAGCATGAAATATAAGCAATCAGGATATAGAGAGTGACTGATTCAAACTGACATGCCTCTGCCTTCCTTACAAATAAACAGATTCACTCTATTTGTTTCAGTTTGGGACAGAAGAAGTTTGAACTCTCAAAAACACCCACAAGACAGAAAGTTCAATTTTGTTTCTGATGTGATCCTATCCGGAAATGTATTTGAGCCTCCTGAAGAGAATCCTTTTAATTGACTCCTTTTTGACAGGTCATATAGTTTTAAATTAACATAATGCTCTCATGTTGCTCATTAAATAGGAGATATGATGGTAAAGTAGATGCAGCTAATTAGTAATGAATAAATTATTTATGGCTTCTTAAAAAGATGAGTGACCTGTAAGTTAACATTGCTGGAGAATTATTTTTTAATTGGATGTGATCTTACTGCTCTTCACACTTCACCTCAAAGTTCTAAGCAGCCATTTCTTAATTCAAAGATCTGAAAGTTCACCTGCCAGAAGTGGTGGAACAGGGCAAAATGAGAGTCCACTCCTGTGAACTGTGTGTGCTGGGACCACTGGAACCTCAGAGTTCTGCCACAAATAATTTGCAGAATGAAATCCAAACCCACCAAATCAGCAAATAAATTAATTGTATGTTCAACCTTAAGTCTGGGACACATTTACAAACATAATTGAGTGCTGAGGTACTTAAATCTTTTTTTCTCCCAGTAACAAGCAAAGAATTACTCGTTATTGGGAGAAAAAGACACAGGCTACAGCTTTTTCCTATTCCAGCCTCCTGCTTGCCAACAGGATAGCTGGATTAAAAAAGAAATAGTCATTATGCAGGCAGATTTTTCTCTGGGGACATTGTCTCTGCAGTCAGCAGTTTATGGACTTTCTGGATGCCAGTTTATGCATCTGATTGTGTTTAACAATCAAAAGGATGGACCAATTTTGCATGAAATTGCAGAATCTTTTTCTAATCCATTTAAACTTTTATGGGAACTTCCTGGCCATTTCCTACTTGCTTCTATATAATTTGTTCCTACAATTTGAACTAAAAATCTCCTGAATATTTTTTAGCAATACATACATTCTCTATAAAAATATGGGGATATACTTTGCTTTCCTGTGCAGTGATTAAGATGTCTAAAGACCAAGTGATTTTTACTCCCTGCTGCAGCCCTATAACATTTTTATTTCTTCTTCAATTTCAAAAGTTATGTTGAAAATTTATAATACATTTTTAATAATTTATAACAAATTCTACATAGTTTTTAACACAATTATATTATATTAGAAAGAATACTGAGCATTTTCAACATCCTCAAAATTTTCTCACAGAATCAGAGAATGTTTGGGAAGGGATGTTAAAGACCCTTGAGTTCCAACCCCTGACATTGGGGTTTCATTGGATCAGGTTGCTCGAAGCCCCTTCCAGCTTGGCCTTGAACACTTGAACATTTTCAGGGATGAGATCTCTCTGGAATAGACACATATTTTTTACTTACACACACTTTTTTTTATTTTTTCATTTTATTGCTAGTGCTGCTTAACAAACTCAATCGTTTTATTACTTCATCTGTTTATTCCAACAAGATTATGACACCAAACACAAGGACATAATTTCATTCAAACATACTTGAGCTTTTGTAATGATTAAATACTTTCTGTGACACATGAAAATATTGTAATTATTTAAAATTTAGTTTCAAATCAGTATATAGAAGTCCTGTATAGCAAATACAATGTAAGGATCATGTTTTTCTCAATAACTGCAATGTCTCAATCAATTCAGAATCAGGAAAAAGAGCATACTGTAAGTATGTTTGTTTTTCATTTGAATTAAATTATTGTCACTATTAATATTTTAGACATGTCATAAATATTCAGGAAGTTTTCTTTATGCTTATAGCCTCTGCAGCTGATGCATACATAATTCAAGGAGAAATAAGTATAGATACTCAGGTATTTATTAGAACCACATAATCAGAACATGTCCATGTGCAATTTCTGTGAAGATTATTCCACATGAAATTTATCTTTTCTCCTTTACTAATTTACCTTACTTGATTTAATAATTAAAGCTGATGGAAAAAATATTTTGCAAACCTGAGCTTTGAAATATTTATTAGAATAGAAACAAAGCATCATGAGAGATAAATAAGTGAAATTGGGAGATGAAATTACTTGCTGGAGCCATGTTTGCAGAGTTCCTAAAAGAATGAATATTTCCTCCTCTCATACATGATGTTTACACTAAAACCTGTTCCCTTCCTTATGGAATGTCTCATATTTTAGATGTTTTTTCCTTCTTGCCACAACATAATTGCAATGGATCCAGGGTTAATCAGGGAGAGCTTCTGGCTGCTCGTGAAGCCATGGCTTGGGCAGCCAGCTGTTCAAACAACCTATTTTGTTTTTTTTCCTCCTAAATGCTTCAGAAATTAAAACATTTCCGGAACAGTCAATGCTTTAGCCTTCATAAAAACAGAAAGTAAAAAAGTTCCTGGTCTTTCAAGTTGACTTCTCCGTCCATTCTGACTGTGATTGCTTTTCTCCCACTTTCTTTTGTTCTTGTCTTCTCAATCTAAATAAGATTATTGCAACATCTGGCTTCTGATACAGCTGTGATCTTTTCAGATGTGCTGTATTCCTAGGGATTTACTGTTTTCTAGGGATTAACTGCTTACTCAGCCTGATTATCCTTCTTAGAGTCATGAAAGGAGACCCGTCAAGCCAACTCTTCTTGGAGTTCTCTTTTTTCCTAAGCGCATCTAAACATTTATGTGACAAATATAAGGATGGGCTTGGAAACAGATGTCAGCTTTCTGCCTGACATCCCTTTGTCAAATGCCACCACTTAAACCATCTCCACATGTCCCTCCCATCTTTCTCTCTGTTCTTTACATCCATTACAGGGAAAAAGAGTTTTAAGTGTTTTCACCCTGACCTTGATCATATTGTCTCTGATCTTTTTAAGTGGGACATCAATATTTTTTTCCTGGTGACCTGATTTAGCTTCATGAAAGATTATTTTCTCATTGAGTATCTTTTCTATACCAAATGGCAGGTGTTTTCCACCTAAACTCTAGTTAAGTGCACAGGTGCTATACCTGGAAATACAGCAGGCTCCAAGTGAGTGGTTGAGTGCATCTGAGTGCCTAAAAAATGCTAAAGGGACTTGCCTAATTATATTATTTAAGAAAGGGGAACCTTCCAATTTCCTGTTTTTCAACTGGCAATTTGTTGCAGACTGACCATTGAGGAACATAAAAGGAGTGAACACAGTCAGCTTCCAGGAGCATTAACAATTTTTCTAAGATTTACTTGAATGCTGTATTGCACATCAAACTTGGTTTAAATGGAGAAATAGACATTTTAGAAAGATGTTTTTGGCAGAATAATTTTCGGTTGAAAGTAGGTAAAGAGGAAAGCCTTGGGAAAGGAAAAAGCACATAAATCTCCCCAAATAAACCCACCCATAACTGCAGGAAAGATTATTCAGCCATGTCCATTCTTTTTTCTTAAGATTACGCTTTATTTTCTTAGGAAAATTGGATATTTCAACTTTATTTTATATTGTTTTGAACACATATTAATGCAGTACCATTTTTTAACTCACTTGAAACTTTATCCTCTGCCAATTAAACTTGACTCTGAGTCAATTAAAAAGTGTGCCACACTTACCATATGACTGGAAAAACAAATTGTATTTCCCATAATGTGCTGCACCTGTCCTTTATGGAAAACGTGATGAATCACATCTCCAGATCTAATGTAGAAAATGCATTTTGATCCCCAAATCTGAGGTGAGAACAAACCTGAAAATTTGAACCTCAAACCTCATGCTGCCTTTCCTGTGACACCACATTACTGCACGATGTCAACACTCTTCCAAAATAAATTGTTACTTTAGTCCAACAAGTCAAGAAGTTTCTCTCCTATTTATTATTTTTACTACATAATAACTAATTTCACTCAATAAACAAGGCCAAAACACATCTTGCTTTCCATCAAAAAGGTATTTGGAATTTTGTAATATATTGAAATATACAAACTTCCTGTAGAGAGAATATTGTTTTTTTTAACTCACTTATAAATCCCATTTTTTTTGCAAAATGTATGAAAATATTGCAGAAGGTAAACCAAGTATAAGTAATAAAAAACTAATAACTGTGCTGCCTGTACATAAAGAAATTAGTGTTTTCCTCCGACTATTTTTGCATGGATTTTACAATGACTTCATCATGGATTTTATGATGACTGCCCTCGGACATAAATCAGCTCACCCAAGCTACTTTTTGCATTGATATTTACAGTGATTTTCTTTCTCTATTTCCTTCACACTATAGTAATATTTTACCATCCCATGCCTGGCTAAAATAGGAGCATAACATCTCATTACACTTTCTATTTCTCATTGTCTTTTAACGAAGTATCCCCCTCTGGCCACACAAAGTGAATCCAGTAATTTTCTGAATTGATTGCTCACTGCCTTATACCTTCAGGGGCATTTGCAGGAAAGTAACATGAGACTAAACTTACTGAAGCTGCAGGGCAGTCTTACATCTCCTTGTGTTTTCCAGCTCGCTGCCTGAAATTCAGAGTGCTGGGGACACCAAAAAAAAAAAAAAATTATTATTTTCCCATTATGCATGTTTTTATCTCAGCTGTGTATTCACTCTAAGTCCTAATATTGATTGTAACATATTTATTTGTTCTCTTACAATGGGAAGTTTAATCATCTGCTGAATGAGACATTTCTGTTTCTCATAAGTTCTGCTTTTTCTCAAAAGCACAAAGTTCTTCTATTCAAGTTATTCTTCTATGTTTCTAATAATGACCTAAATTCATGTGTCTTTTTACTTCTATCATTTTCTTCAGGCAGACAGAACATGCCAAAAACCCGTCAACTTCCTACAGAAAATGTATCTTTAACATCTTAAAATTTAGGATTAACTTCTGGAAAGAGTCTTCTGGAAGGTGGAAGCAGGGTCTTTGCTCAGTGAGGGCTGCTGAATTTTCAGTGAGACTTTTCCCTGCAGCCAGGCAGGATCTGTCATGCAGTGGACTGTGTTTGTAAAGAAATCTCTGGGAAGGAGAAGCAGGAGACTGCATTGCTCAGCCTGATGGATATTTGGACATGAGGCAAGGAGTGCAGCCAGCCTTTGATTGTGCATTGTCACTGCACACCCAGGGTTCAGTGTCACCTGACATCTGAGTATCTCCAAAGGACATCATTAAAACACCTGTTAATTTACCAAAAGTATCAGTTGCTGTAAAACAAGAAAGAGACATTATAGAGAAAAGTCAGCACACAACTTCATAGGGCTTGACACATCTGGGGTGTGCCCCATCACAGAGAGATTTGGGATTTCCATTTTTCAGGTCATTTTAAATTGAAACAACCTTTGGACATATCCTGGTAGGGGGAAATTGCATTAGAACTACCACTGGCACCACCAAACTGCCCCTAGATGCAACTTGAAGCACTTTTGCTTCAGACTCAGAGTAAAATTGCATGAGGTGTGGAGATGAGAGCAGTGAGTCACCATCAGTAAGGGTAAAACCTGGGATTTTGAACAATAAATGCAGACAAAAAATGTTCTCTGCATGACAAATGCTAAAATGCATTGCATTTCTTTAGAAAGCTAATTGGAAACAAAGAAATATTTGGTGCTGCCTCATGAAATGTTCTCTGTACAACAAAGCTGAAGGCATCCCTCAACCTGCAGTTTTTCAAAGTTAGGTTCTTTTTACAAACATGTTTTAAAATAAGCTTTATTTAGGATTGTTATTCTGACTTTTTGAACTCATAGGAAATTCATAGATGGAAACACACATGAGGAAGGAAGTATTTATCAGGGTTTAATAAAGCTGGATTTTTCTGGTTTTGTTGCATTCTTATATTTTGAGAAGGAAGTTTTCTTCTCCTCCCCCGTCTCCCCCTGAAATAATGCAATTCCATTTTTATCTTAAAATTTAATTTAAACAAGTGAATCAGACACCAAACATTTATTTTTTTTCCCCCAAAAATAACCTATTTAATGATTTCAGTTTCAGTTCACATGTGAAGGGCAGGGAGGAAACCTATCCCAAACCTCTGACTTTTGTCTGGGAGAGAAACATGAACATGGTTGCAAGACAGAAAATAAATTTAATAAATGAATACGACTATAATCTGGATCCAGATGCTCCAAGAACTGAGATAAAACCCTTCTGGAACTTTTGGAAACAGCAGAAAGGAGAACTGCAGTTGTCATACTCTTTATACAGAGTTGTCCAAAGGAAGAGTGGCTACATTCCTGTTTCCAATACAAAATCAGAGAAGAACTTTAAACATTATTTGTCTAACAAGATCTACTCCTCTGGGGAGAATAAAAGAATTCAGCCATTATTTGTCTCTCCCTCTTGTACCTCTCACACTCAGTAGACTGAATTCTTTTATTGGTTATATTTAAGTGGGAAATATATATATTTTTTTAAAGAATACACAAACCATGACATTAAGTTGCTCTCTCAGAACAAAGTGAATGTGTCCATACACTTCTTTTTCCCTCCCCCACTTTCCCTTCCAGATTTTTTTCCTTGAAACTCTGCTCACATCTCTATTTGTCTGGTACAGTAACCATTCCAGAGCATTTCCTGGAGACCCTAATGTGTCTCTTGGCTTATATCAGATTAACTTTCAGAAGGGTGAGTCAGGAACAAGCTAGGAAGCTGAAATGAGGTTTGTTAAGTGATATTTATCCAGGAACATGGTGAGACATAGCACACCAGAGAGAGAAGAGGCTGCCCAGCCTTTTCATCCTTACAGACTTCTGCAAATCCAGGGAAGGTCAAAAGGAGTTTATGAGCTTTGGTTTCCCCCTTTGTGGATGTTTGTCGTCCTGGTAAGATCCAAATTGGATTTAATTCTGTTGAGTGGAAAGGCAGGAATAACAGACACCACAAGCCTCAGTTAAAATGGCAGAAGTATCTGGGAATCTTGTGAGACATCTGCACTGGCCCTTAGCAAGATTTTATTGTGGGGCTTTCAGTCTTTTTGAACCTAAAGCCTCATCAAATCAACAACTGAAACAAGTTTCAAAGCTAGGAAGAAGAAAAAGAAGTATAATTCACTGCAACAATACTTCCTAAACAGCAGAGGACATTAGAGAAATAATAAAAAACAAAAAAACCAAAGAAGAATAAAAAAAGCCAAGAAGCAAAATCTATTCCAAAATTATGTACTTACAAGACAAACAGAGGAGAGGAAGAGGAAAGAGCACTAAAGAAATGCTGAATATACTCTCTCAAGAAAAGTACCCAGACCAGACTGGCTTGTGGGAATTTTTATTGGTTCTGAAATTAGAAACAGGGCACTGAGGTTGGGGAGAGGGGAGTGTCTCAAACCAGCTGCAACTCATTTTAATTAAGAGCTAATTAGCAAGTAAAGCCTGCTGGAAGTGGGAGAAGTCGATGTCCCTATATAATACAGAGCAGCTCACTAAAGCATTTTTTTGGGCAGTTAGGGACATAAGAGAAGGGAGGAAAAAAAAAGAGATAAAACATAGAAATGCTTGTGTATTTCTGTAGGTATTTTTGTTCCAAAAGTCTGTGTTTCCTTAGAAATTCTTGCTGTTAGTAGAAAAAGGTTAATGATGAATATCTAAAGAAGTCAGGTATAGAAATCTAACTGCCTAAATCTCTGCCAGAAGTTTGTGAGATTTACTTTTTCCCTCCTTTTTTTTTCTTTTTCCCTAGATCCAATGGTAATTATTCAGGAAGATGTAATTCATTATGGTATGGATTTTTTTTTTTTTTAGTTCAACAACAGAGAATGGTAGTAGTAGTCTCCTAATCCTGAGATATTTCTGTGTTGCCTGGGTATTTATGATTGTACCTCATTACAAGATATAAAGTAGACCTATGTTTGCAAAATCTGCTTTAATCTTCATTTATCTAAATCTAATCTCTTTCATATGTGAGCTCTTAATAGGTGCCTATGTGATATTCCCTGCTGCACTAAATTCAGTTTATCAGGGCTATGAAAAAAGATAAGAAAAATAAACTAGGACAGTTTCACCAGCTTATTTAGTCTTTTGAATTTTTCCAGAGAATAATTAGCTATTTTTGTGAGTAATAACAATATATTTTCTGTCTAGAAATGGCAGTGTGGTCTCATGTTGTGAGTTCTGTGTGTATTTAGAAAGTTCAATTTACTGAGGTCTAGCTGTTCTTTATGATTCCACAATTTTTTTATGAGGGTGGTGCAGGTCAGAAAAACCTGCATTAGTGAACCCCTGGAAGTGTTCAGGGCCAGGTTGGGTGATGCTCTGAGCAACCTGGTCTGGTGGAAGGAGTCCCTGCCCATGTCAGGGGCCTGAAAGATAATTTCCTGTGAACCCAAACCATTCTCTGATTCTACAAGTAAGAACTTTTAACCTTAATGTTACCCAGTCAATCTGCAGACCAACTGGGTGAAGGGCAACAACTCTATGGGAATTCTTTTAATGGGAAAGATGCAACTGTATAAAACTTAAATATCTCACGGCTGTGAATGTGTTTGCCACTATTTAATAAGGTTTGGAACCAACAGATGGAGATAAGGAGGATTTTAATGATTGAAAAATGGCAGTTGTGCTCACCTTGTTAATGAGTGAGGTGTCAGAAAAGAACATGGAAAGGATAGAAATCTTTTAAATTTCAGATCCTTGGAAAAGTCAAAATCAGGTGCATGAGCAAAAGGAAGGTGACTGCCCATGGGAAGTGTGGATTTAAGTGTAAGTCGTGGGTAAGCTTTTTGGGGTTGTTTTTTGGATGTCATTTACCTTGACTTCATTAAATTTTCAGTATGTTCTTCCATAGCATCCTTTTTGTCTATAATTTAAAGTAAAAACAACCCTCAAAAAACCAACAGAACAGAAACGACAACAACAAAAGTAAAACCCAGCAACCACAAATCCACAACCAATTTATGAAGAAAATTTCGTGTGTAGTTTGGGTAATAATG
This sequence comes from Tychaedon coryphoeus, assembly GCA_013398595.1. Classification (NCBI taxonomy): domain Eukaryota; kingdom Metazoa; phylum Chordata; class Aves; order Passeriformes; family Muscicapidae; genus Tychaedon; species Tychaedon coryphoeus. The sequence goes on from WBND01000405.1 coordinate 715,640, forward strand.
TATTGTAGCTGAATGTGGGAATAGTGAAAATATGATAAGAACAAGAATTCATATTAAACTCTATGCTTTTATAAATTCTACCATTAAAGAACCAAGCAGAGGCATATAGTAATAATCCATAGCATGATATATTTACTCCTAATTTGCAGATGTCGTCTAAGTAATATCCAAATAAGAAATAAAACTACAGTTTTGAAGTGGCAACTACCATTTTGAATAACAAGACTGTTAATGTGAATTAAGTTAAATAAATGTGAAGTCCAAATCTAAAGCAAGAGAAGTGATGTGGTTATTCAGATAAATAGTTGTAGGCAGGTCCTGGCAGGACCTCAGAACTTGGAAAATTACTTTGTCATCGTTGTTTGTTTGCCTAGAAGGAAAAGGAGTTCTTGTTCTCTAAAGCTGTGAAACTGTCTGTTTACAAGATGTGCCTTCTCATTAACATGAAATTTCTTCAGTGCCGTGATGAAGGGTTGGCTTCTGGCTATGTTAAACTTAATTATAATTATTTTTGACATAGTGCCTTTGTATCTGATGATTCTTATCATGCTGGATAGCAGATGAATAATCAAAAGGAAAAGTGTATCTAATGCTTAATTCATGGTAATTGGTTTGATTTTGTTATGATCTGAGTAAGATAACCTGTATAAGATAACGGATTGGATTCATTTTTTTGTCCTGGTTTACTGCATTAATTTGGAAACATCAAATAACTACAAAAACCTAATTTAGTTGGAGCTTATTTCTATAAATAACTTATTTGAATTGTTCGTTTGGGCTACCAAAATAAGAAATTTAGAATTGTATGTGAGATTGTTGAATATGTGGATGTCATAATTTTCTCCATAAAATGATATTTGGCAATATCTCTCCTGGTTGTATTAGGGTGAGCAAGTTCATAGTAATGTTGTGCTCTGGAAACATATTTGCCAAAATCAGTAAGTTAGTTAAAATATAGTGATTATTCTTATCTGACTTTTTTTTTTTTTTTTTTCCTAGAGTAACTCTAAGGTCAAGTCATAACCTCCTCCGAAGTTTTACATAAAAAAAGTTTTCATCACTCTTGGTAACATTTGCCCATTGTGAATCTCCAGCTGATGGGCAGCATGGTTGAATATCCAGATCACTTCCAAAACCTGGTCTGGGGGACTAAAATGGAGTTCAGGCACCCTCAAAGGTGATGTTAATACTTCCAGAAAAACAAGGTTTTGGTTTGGTTTGGGTGGGGATTTTTTTGCCCTTTTTTTGTTTTGTTTTGTTTTTTGTTTGTTAGTTTGTTTTGGGGGTTTTTTGGTGTTGTTGTTGTTGTTGTTGTTTTGTTTCTGTTTTTCAGTTACTAGCAATTATTTTCTTTGCTTTAGCCTGATTTGGGCATAACCAAAACTACAAAATAGAGAAAACCCAGTTTTCCTGCCAGCTTAATTGCCAACATTTTAAGTGGAAGTTGGAACTCAAGTTCTGCATCTCCTTGCTGTTCTAGCACATGGCTACAACAAGGGGTAGGTAAACTGCACCTGCTTTCTAGCTGCTTTTTACTTTATTAAATAGCAGGCAATGAATATATTTCAGTATTTTTATGTTCTCTTTTACACTGGCAAAGCAGTTTCCTTATGAAGAAATTACTTCATGTTTTGTGAAAAGTTTGTATCTGTGCTGCTCCTGAGGAATAACACTTGGATAATCTGGATTCAATTTATTTCTTGTTATCTTGAGGTCTAAGAGCAGCACAATTGATGGTCCAAAAGCTGAAAATATAGGTATGTAGAGCTTAATTCTGATGGTTGGTAAGGGTTGGATATTGCTCCATTGTTAGAAGTCTTTGAGCTGTGATGAGACCTTCAACACTGCTCTTTTGGTCGTTGTATCTACAGAAAAAGCCTGGAAGTATCTTTATGACAGAAATATTGAATAAGCAGCTTGTTCTCGAGCTTAAAAGAGAGAGTTCCAAGTGCACAGAATTGCAGAGTTCCTGCCAAGCACTATTACTATTCCAAAAGAGAAGAAAACTCTATTGTGACAGTTCTGAGGAAAAAAAAAGAGTTTGGGTGTGTGGACAGAGGCTCTGTTGGAGCGCTTTGATTCAAGGCAAAACAACCATTCTGGTCTGATTTATTTGGAATTTTCTGTTGCTTTGCACAATGTCTGTTATTAAGTATAAATCCACAACCATTCAGCAGCCAGACCTGCTTTTTGAAAAGGGTTCTTCAGGGACAATGGGAACCTTTATGGAACAAGCACTCAGTAATACAGTATTAAACTCATGAAAGTCTCACAAACCTCTTCTGAGGCGATGTTCAGATCTTTGCAGCTAGGTAGATCAAGAGAGTTAAACATTACCTGTGTCAAAAAGAAACAGTTTTTCTCTCTGAAGTCTGACTGTGGACAGGAGACATTTTCTACATATTTCTAAGGATCCGATTTTGAATATATGGAATATTAAGCTGCCAAAAAATGTTGGCAAAGGCACTTTGACTTCAAGCTGATTTTATGGTGTTTATTGGCTTGATTTAGCTTTATCCAGTTCTTGCTTTTAATCTCATTTTTTCCCCATCATCCCCAGTATGATTCAATGTCTTATTTCATACACTTGGTGAGACCTTTAGAGATAAAATACGAAGGATTAAGTTCAGGGCAGGATTGAAGTTTAGGTAACCCTATCTTCTGTAGGACTAAATCCAGGCAAGCAAGAGAAGTAGTGCATTTCTTCTGATTTATGGGACACACGGTGCATTAAAATGTTGTACAAAATATATGGCAGAATTTATTTACTCCTACTTTTATGCCACAGGATTTCAGTTCTGCACGGCTTAGGAAATAAGTTCTTAATTTGTATCTGCAAGCAATTATGTCAACATCTCACATAAACAATTTTATTACAAAGTATTAAAACTAGTATTTGGAAAAAAACTGGCTATCTCCCATGTGTCTATCAACTTATACTAGTTGCAAGTAAACTGGAAAATAACAGTTTCAATGTTAATTCTATATTTAGCAGTGGTTTCTTTTGTAATATTCTTTGATGTCAAGGGTGGTTATATTCTGTCTCCAGCTGCACAGAGAAGTCAAAATCCACCTCAAAAATATTCTGACCAGTAATAATCGAAATTCCTTTTTTTATGCTAATCAGTCACTTCCAAATAAGAAGACACTTTTGTGCTCAGTAAGCCACACTGAGTAGTGCCATGTCTTGCTGTTGACTCAATGAAGATTTCTGACTCTTGTTAGTATCTTAAATAGAATGATTTCTTCCTGATTGGAATAACTATAATGCAACACTTGGTCTAAAGTATGGTCCCTGCTCTCAGAAATGAGGCTTCTCACTAACCTCCAGATTTATTTAGTTCTAAGGGAAAATTGTGATGGAAATGGCAGTGACCATGTAAAGCCTTTCAGCAGCTTGGGAAAATGTTGAGCACAGATGAAGTCTTTAATTCAGTATTTGTGGTGTTGAAGGCAGGAGTGGAGCTTGCAGTGACTTCAGGTGAATCCAACCAGAACTGACTTCTCCAGATCTAAACAGCTGCTTTTAACCTCTGCACAGATTTCTGGGATTCTTTGGCCTCAAAGTTGCTGTGATTGCTTCTGCCTGCATTTTACCCACCCATATATGTGTGAGCTCTTTTGTATTTCAGAAGGTGTAGGAATAAAGCCTAAGGCAGTGAGATATGTGGTTATGCTTCTGAATACATTGGAGGATACCTGGGTAAAATTAATTGATAACACAGCTAATCTTAACGAATTGCCAATTAATGTTAGAATTAATGTTAGATTGTGCTCCTGATATAACATTTTCCACTCAGAGCAGATGTGTTCTTGGCTTATTTCTAACAGCAAAGCTCACTGAACTCAGTAGCATGCACAGAACCCTGCTTTCTAGAACAGTTTTAGAGCACCTGATGAAACCAGGTAAAATGCAAGCACACTTTTGATTTTTAAAAAAGAGACCCAGGTTGATCAGATTTTGAGGAATAAAATCTGAAGAATTACAAGCTGGTACATGACTATCTAAGAAAAATTTGATTGCAGCTAAATTTTAGACTGAATTTTAGGGCAGCTTGGGGGTTTTACAAGACATATGCAAAACAGCCTTGCCTCTAGGTTTAATCAGTTTGGAAATCTTTCTTTTCAAAGAAAGGCCAGGCAGAGGGTTTTAGTCACAGAAGATTAATGAATTCTATTGGGGATTTTAATGTTAGTTCATTCTTCTTTCCTGTTGTCTGCAGTGATCTCAGCTGCTCGTGTTTTCAACCAGTAAAATACAAGCTAAAATTATAGGTTGCTAAATATAGATAACTTGCCACATCATTTATTTTGACAACTTGTTTGTCATGAAGACCCCAAAGCAAAATCCAAAATGTTAATTGGGGCAGAAATGAAACCTTGCAAAAATTTTTGCTCATTGCTTCTTAATTACAAATTAATAATGGGTAGAAAATATGATTATAAAGCCCAACAATAAATTATATGTGACTGCTGTTATGTCTGAGGAGAATCTCTTTGGATTCTATTTAAAAGGCAAGGGTGACAATTTCAAGGTAAAACATTCTGCAGCACAGGGATCTTTCTTAAGAAAAGTTAAGTAAAATTGAATTCCCCCTTTATAAACAGATTAAATCACTTTTAGCAATCATAGGGAAAATAAATAATGCATGTTTTATAACCCTTGGTTGAATTTAACTGCCTTGAAATCAAGGTTATTTGTGAAAGGAATTCTTAAACCTCTAGGAATTTGAATTCTATGTAGGAATTATTTGTTTATTTATGCACTAACATAAGTACAAAACGATGTAGATTTACTATCCCTTAACTGGAAATAAAATATGTGGGATTATATAAAATATATAAATAAATGCAACTGAATATGTTTTATTTGTCTTGAGGATGCCCATGCATTAGTGCATGCAAACAGGGAATTGCAGAGTTTTTGGAAGAAATATTGGGAAAACTATTCATTTGCATGAATTAAAGTTGAAATTTATCTGACTTAGAAACTAAAATTACAGCTTGGATTTTTTCTTTTTTTACTAGAAAGGCTCTCCCTTTCTCTCTCTTTCTTTCCTTTCTTTCACTCTTTCTTTCCTTTCTTTCTCTCACTCTTTCTTTCCTTTCTTTCTCTCTCTCTTTCTTTCCTTTCTTTCTCTCTCTCTTTCTTTCCTTTCTTTCTCTCTCTCTTTCTTTCCTTTCTTTCTCTCTCTCTTTCTTTCCTTTCTTTCTCTCTCTCTTTCTTTCCTTTCTTTCTCTCTCTCTTTCTTTCCTTTCTCTCTTCTCTCCCCTTCCTTCTTCATATCCATGTCCCATGAATGATCAGGTAAATCAGACTGATAGAGGATTGGGTTCCCAAGACTTTCTCCTCCATATGAGAAATTTAGCACTTAGATTATACAATCATGATTTTTGCCTAAGTAACCCAAACCTACTTTTTCTTCTGTAAATGATAGTGGCAAAACTAGTAGTGATAGGAGCAGTAGATTATTGTGTCCCTAAAGGCATGTGCTCATCAGAGGGAATAATGGTGAAATACCAAGACGTTCTGCATTAAATTATTTTGATACATTCATACAAAAATTATTCCGCATAACGAAACTGAGACTTATTTAAGAGTAAAATAATCTTACTGTGCTGGTGATCAATTGACATAGTGGCTGGGACTGGCACAGGTGGCAGATTAGCTTCCCCTGACCCTTCCTTTTTGTCTGCAGTGCCAGAACAGTTCTTACCTGGTTGTTTCTCCTCCTAGAAACATTTTCACTCATGTCCAGTAGAGTCCTCTTTACTATTAATCCTTTACTAGATGCTTCTACTTATTTTTATTTCAGAAATTTTCTCACAGTGTCCATTTTAACTTTGACTTACAGACTGGTTTAGACATTGACATTTTGTTTCCTTCACACACAGATTTCGATGAGAGGAGCTGCATCACAACTGTGGTTATCTGTGCAGGTGCTCACCTGAATAATGGAAATCCCACAGGTTTATTGGCAGCTGCCAAACCTGGGAATGTGCCATCTTGGCTCCTTCCTTTGTGCTTCTACAGCTGACGGAATTGGTTAAAGGAATTATTTAAACCCCATTTTCTGACAATTCTCCTATTGATAAACTCCTATAACCAGTTATGGTTTAAGATCAGGATAGAAACTGCCTGCCTGGTGTATTATTTGGGATACTATGATGCGACAACTTAGCCCAGAGGAATGTTTTTCTTTCTTGCAAGGCAGTACTATACTTATAATTTCTTTACAAAGAAAAATACATCGTCTTTCAACCCTTCAGGGTCAGAGAATGGTGGTTAATGTAGTGACATGAGCATCCTTGGTTATTATAGCAAAGGCACTAACACAGGATGTTATAGAAAGGCTATTTGTAGTAAATAGCTTTGCAATAAAAGCACAGCCTTTTGCAATAAAAGCAAAGAGTGGAGAGCAGGTGGAATTGTTCGTTGCATTCAAAGTGTCAAATGGCTTTTTCTACCCATTTCTATAATAAAAGAACAAAAAAATTATTAATGTAGCTGCTAACTAAAAATCCTAAACTGCCTTTGGAGACTGTACTTAAAAAGCTAAATGGACTTTTCCATTCCGCCTATCTGGCATTTACACAGTGTTAAACCTAAATGCATAATTTTCTCATTAACTGATGTTGTAGATCATGACACAGTTATAAGTGGAAATGCATCCCATGCATATAAACATGAACTCTATTGTCAGCTAATTCCATAAGTGTCTGCTTTGAATGCTAAGGGAATTGTCACTTCAACTGTAATGCAAGAATCTACCTGTCTGCTAACAAATAAGACTGATCCATGCACAGTGTATGAACATGAAACATCAAGTTTTATCCAGGGACACACTAGGCTGAAAGTTGTTATTTTTGGTTTTTGTCTGGTAGCACAGAACTGGTCATGTGACTTTTTTTTGCCTTTTTATGCAGAAACTTAATCTTTGAATGGTGCTCTGCTCATTCCTCAACTATTAAATAAAGATTCATTAAAAGAGCAAGAGGAGAAATGATAGGAAAATTGAGAGAGTAGAGAGATGAGAAATTATTCCAAGACTCTGAAGTTTTTTGCCTTCATAGTACAGAAATAGATAAATTAGATTCTGGTAGTTTTTGTCATTTCTGTAACACTGAAAAACATTTTAAGCAGATATTTCAGCCTAAGTTCTATTCTTACAATGCAAGGTATTTAGAAGAATAAACTCCCTCCATCTTATCAGTTCTTTGAGGTGTTTTAAGTTGGGCACATGCAAACAGAGTCATTTTTAAAGACAGGTCTATAATTTCCAATATCCAATTTATGGAAGACTGAAGAGCTAGCTTTGAGCTGATAGTTGGACAGTTCATAAATTTAAAGATGTTCTTCGAGCCAAAGGGTACCTCATCATGATTTATCATTCTGCAGTTTGGCTCACAGAAATTCAGCTAATGCTTCTTTATTAGGTCCAATAATTTTATCACTTACTGGTTCATGAGTTGAGTATGTGACATTGGGAAAACCTCAGATCCACACTCACAGCAATTTCTTAAATTATTTGTTAGCACTTTCTGTAGCTGGATACCTATTTGAACAACCTCCTCCACAGAAAAATGGAGATATGTGAAATTATTTTTTGGTCCCATTTGGGGAAATTTTCCTCTGATATTTTCATATAAAAGATGACATATTAAGGTTCGTACCAACACTGCTATATTCTGTAATGACAGAATCCTTGAGCTAAAGTTTCCAGGGTTCTGGCACCCTTTATACAGTATGCTTTAGTACTATTTCATACTTCAAGTGAGTTTGCAAAGCATTCAGAAAAATCTATTCCTGACATGAAAATATGGGAATAGCTGTAGTGCATCAGGGAAAGTGTGCATCTAACCTTGTGTTCTGTCACACAACATGACCAATATTTGTTAAATGGAATAAAATATAGGAGCAGGAGAAATCAGCAATGATCCTTTTCTGGAGTTTTTTCTCCCAATTTGATGAAATTTCTGGTTAGAGTCCCTCTAACCAGCAGAAGTGCTTTTATAGCTCACAGTGAATTGTTTATTTTGTTATTACATTTAACTTCGTCAATTGCCTTTTCAATTCTTCTAAAAGTTTGATGCACAACTGCCTGCTGAAAGAAGTACTCTTTAAACTCTTCACTTTGAAAATGCATGCTTATTTTGGATCTGCCTGCTTTATGTTTCATTCCATTGAAATAGACAATGAACGACTTGTTATCTTTTATCTTTTATGTGCCACTGATGGCATCTGTCATGTACTTCTTCACTCATCTTTTTTTTTTTTTTTCCAGGCTGAAAAGAGCTGGTCTATTATACACTCATCATGCTGATACCATCCTGTACCTTTGATCAGCCTTGTATTTCTACAAGGACTTGGAGAGGTACTGAGAAGCTAAATGACGTTGCAGGGCAATTCCAAAGCTGAGCTTACAGGTTTCTCTAAAAGATAGATTGTCTTACAATACAGATTGCTTTTGAAGCCACACTTTGTGTCTAAAACTACCTCTGCATCTGCTGGAAGTGGCCATAGCAGATTTTCTTTGAGATGATTATTAGCATTACATTCTCCTCCCAAAACACATGAAGCCAATAAAACTCAGGAAGAGAGGGGAGGTATAAAGGAAAGTGGGATTATATCCATGCTCATGCTGCTGAAGAGTATTAGCATATTAAAGACAAATTTTTTTCGAGATCTTACACTATTAGAAGAGCCAGGTAGCTGGATCTGTATATCTAATGTGATCTGTATTTCTAAGGCTTAGTACCTCTAACATTTAAAGGAGTGGTAGGAGATTTTACTATTTAAAGAGTCTAAAAGACACTTCAGACAAGAAAATACTTTGAAACTGTTTATTTGCTTTTCTGAAAACCACTTGTCTCACCAAGGAGGACCTGCTTTTTTCCTCCTTGTTTTGTATTTCATGTGTTGATTCTCTCAAGCACGTAGTATTTTTAAGGATTCTCTTTAAACTTTGCCTTGCAGATCCTTTAGAGCAAGGCAAATGGACTTCTGTGAAAGAAAGTAATTTGAAGACAGGTATAGAGTTTACTTTTTTTTGTCTGAAGTGATGTCTTGGAAGCAGTGCTTGTTGTGTAGCCTGGTTCTGAGAACAATTTTAAAGCCCTGTACATCCAAGCCTGTCTCCATATGCAGTTCAAACTGCTTGAGTTCCAGCTGTCCACAAATCCTGCTTGTGCCAGGACAACCTTTGTGGCCTGTCAAGAAAGAACTTTGTCTGCAAAAACGGGTTATGCTGAGATAATATGCATACAAATGCATTCCACTTTAATTTAAATTTTAATATTTTTCCCCATCCTGGCAAATGCAATGAGATCTGTCTAGAAGAGACCACAAGGACCATTGCAGAAAAGCAGTGAAGGAAGGTTAGTTTGCTCGTAAACTGACTCTCACATCCAGAAATTACATGGAGGTAAATGCAGATCTTCTATCCATGCAGCAACACTTTTCATAGACATTGAAGATCAGCTGCCCACAGATCTCAGGACTTACTAAAGTACAAGAAAACCCAAGTTCCTCTTCTTGGCAGTCACTGGCAGGAGTTACAGTGCTGGGCTATTGCTCCTTTGCTGGCAAATCAATGGTGTCCTTGGAATTGTTGTCTCATTTCAGCTGACACTCCTGGGAAAGAATGAAAACTTCAGGGAAAAGAGCCAGGTCCTCAGCTGGCACAAGAATTCAAACTTCAGCACTGCTGTACTCCTGTAACCTTAGTTTAATCCTGCAGAAATAATCCTTTGGAAAAGGTACAACAATCCCAGGTATGATGTTTCACAACTCATTTTCCTTTTGGATTACAGTTTCTCACTAATCTTAAAGAACTGTGATAAAATCCTGCAGAGATGATTTTCTACTGGGAGACAATGTTCTGCTGTTTGAACAGTTTTAGTGGAGAATATTGGCTCTGGGAGCAAGGGTGCCTTTGGAAAAGGAATCTTACTGTATGAAGACTTGAATGTACATAATAATGGGCAGTTAAAATGGGCAAAGATTGTATGAATTAGTATCACATCTGTGGTTTGGTATCCAGATCTTCTAGTATGGGCTGTGAGGTTTCATCTTAAACTTCAAGGTGAAAGTATTCCCCAAATTTTGTAGAATTAGAGTATTCTGGGATACAAAGCATGCTGGCAAATGAGGAGGCTTTCAGATCCTGCAGGCTTTCAGATATTTGGCAAGGACCATGCAATTTGAATGGCAAATGTTTTAAAATTATAGTTCTGGAGCTGTCCTGGTGACATGCATAAAGAAAATCTTGAGGGAAGATTTAAGCTGAGGTGAACAGGTGACGAGTCTTACACAGTGTGCCTCAAAATTACAGTTGTAAAATATTTGGCATTCAGATGATTTTTATCACATTTATGAAATATTTCCCATGCCTGTCTTACACTGCTCATACTGAATTCTCACTAAGAACCTTAGCAGAACTTTGGGATCATAGAGACAGTTTTCTTGCTGGAGACAAATCAATACTGGAAGATCTAGATTAAAATACCTGGGAAAGAGGCTTTTATTTTTGGTTTACACTGTGACACACCTCAGATACAGGAAGTAATTAATTACATACAGATAAACTCCTCTCAAATAGTTTCTCAGTTCTGATTTCTAGGAAATAATCCTCCTGAGAAATGAAGTAAATGAGATGAAAAGAACAAATCAAACTCTATATCTGATTTCAAAAGCATCTCTTAAATTGAAATAAAAAGAGTGTAGGAATTGGATGGTAAGTAAATGTACTAAGCTGGATGGGGTGTGTGTGCATAAACAGATTTATACTCTCTGAGAGGATAATGCATATAATCTGTGCATTAGTACTTAACTCTTTGCTTTTTAGTCACGTATTTTCTGAACATATTTAAAAACCTGAGCTTGACAGGCTTGTGTTTGATATCAGAACATACTTAATCAGGAAGGCTGTGGGTGTTTGACCATATTTACTCCAGCAGTGCTCTCCCTACCTGCACCTCTTACCATAAAGGAACAGAGAAAGTATTAATTTTTGTGGCAGCTTGTCCAAGTCAGTGTTGCCATAGGAACTTTAACTTTCAGAATTCTTTGTCTTCTCCATCTCAGATTATTCATTTTCACTTTTGACAATTATGTTAGTTCTGGATTTAACAATAGGCTTTTGTTTGGAAGGCAATAAGCAAGGGTGCATAGGTTCAACGTGGAGTTTGTTTCTGACATCCTGAACTTCTAAAACTGCAGTATTGAACATGGCAGGGTGTGAATGAGCCAACAACATATACTGAAATATTGTTAAACTCAGTTTTTGCAGACATTCCCTTCAACATGTCAATGCACTGGTAAATGGCAGACATGTATAAGATTTATAATAAAAACTCTGCTTCTTCCTTGATTTATCTGCCTACACATAGTCTTTTCCACAATGGATCTGATGGCACAGAGAACCACAGTGTTGCATCCTAAAATCACTCAATGCATCTCAGACTTGATGTAATTAATTTATAATAAAAATAATTTATTTCTATGGAAATGGAGTCAATCTACCTTACCAAAAAGATGTAGCATACTCCTGCAGTAAAATTCAATGGGATTTTTGCACAGAAAAAGATATGGCCTGGTAGCAACAATGGCTGTTCTAATAATCATTGTGCATATTTATCACTGTCTGCTGCAATTGCTTGGATAAATGCTTATCAGAAGTAAATACACACTCCCCCCTCCAAAAAAAAAAACCCCAACAAAATACCAAAAACCAAAAAAGACAACTATGAAATATCAATATTGTAAAAATAATTCAGACTGTCTTCCAAACTAAGTTACAGATTAGTTCCAAAAGGATCTTCTGAGAGAAAAACAATTCCAACAAACCCCATATAAAACTTTGTTGAATGTTGATGTTCTGTAACTGAAATTGGCACATGAAAAATCAGCTTCATCTTGTAGGATTTTGATTTCTTGACCAGTTACCCTAAAATAAATCAATCCATCAAACTACAGTTTACCTGCTTCTAATGACTTTGCCTTGAAAGCTGGAATTGTAGCTATTTTCTCACTGTCATGATGAGCAGAGACTCTTGAATGAGAATTTTTACTTTTCCTTATGAAGGCCATTTCCTCCAGTGGTTTTGAATGCACTGTTAAGCCATACCCATAGAACTTGAGCCAGTTTTGTTCTGTCTGGATGTCCATTAAAATAAACACTACTGCCAATGTGATTTTATAACCCTTGAGAAAACAGAGAAAGAAAACCAAAGAACACATTAACAATTTTCTGAGAGCACAGGAAGAAATAAAATGTAATAATTTGAATTCTCTGATTGGAGTACCTTACTAGTCCAAAGATGCAAAATCCAGAGAATCTTTCAGGTTGGAAAAGATCTTTTAAATCATTGAGTCCAACCATTAACCTAGCACTGCCATGTTCACTAAAAAACCATGTCCCTAAATGCCACATATGTTCATATTTTAGGTGGTAAGTAGATGGTAAGTTGTTTGCTCTCCTTTAGGTGCACAATTGCCTTTTGGAAGAAGACATTTCATTGAGATTGAAATTTTTGATTATAAAATGCTTTTTAAAGAAATTCAGCATTACTGCAAGTTACTTTGAATCCATGTTGGCTTCATTTACAAAAAAAAACAAACAAAAGCCGCACCAGCCTATTTAAACACATTCTTTTTGTTTTAACCTATTTATAGTTAAATGGTCAATAACTTTATGTTTGACCTTTGTATTAAAATGTTAGTATCAATTTTATGTAACAATAGAAATAGGTGGAAAGTCACAGGTCAGTGCTAGCATTGACTGGAGCTCCCTGTGAGACACGAGAAGTGCTTCATAGAGAATTAAATCTTTCCCACTTTGCCATCCCAGGGCTGTGTGTCTCTCTTTAGCCTGAGCACATGCATTTGGATGAAGGAAATAACTGACTCCCTTATCACAGCCTGAGTTGGTTGGACTGAGTCTAAAAAAGCTCCTGCCATTATCCTCTCCTTATTCAAAGTATTTTTAAGCACCACAAGTGCGGGCTTTTGGGGCCACGCCAACGCTGTCTGGCAGTGCCTGAAAAACTCCCACCTCCTTCCAGTCAGTTGGATTTATGGCATGGAGCCCTCAGCACCAGGAGCTGCTTCGTGTGGTGACTGTGCAGCTAGAAAAGGGTTTGTTTTATTATTATTATTATTATTATTATTATTATTATTATTCCTCCTCCATATAAAGCCCATATCTACTCATTATTACACGGTGGAAAAGGACAGACAAGTTTAGGTGCATCAACTTGGTGCAAAACAACTGAACCCCTCTGCCTGAAATTATGGTTTGTTCCATCGAATACTAAATATATATTTAAAATGGGCCTGTTACCCAAGATATACATTTCCACAGTCAAAGTCAAATGAAAGGCATTAATCAAGAATTTTAAGATAATCACATTTAATTGTCTGTCTGTGCAAGGTGCTCTACTCCATCTCCGTACAAAGTAAAAGTTGCATCTATGAATAACGACATCACTTTAGATCTCAGAACATTTAAGGAAGAATGCTGTGTTGGGGGTCGATTAGGCTTCTGTGGAAGTGTTTAAGAATGGCTTAGTGAGAGAAAGATCTTCCCTGTGCAGTGTATTTTATAGCTGGCTACAGCCTGGAGTAAGTACAGATTGATGGGCATGCTTAGGGCTCTCCTGGGATCACAGCTGGCACAGATCCTTTGGGTTCTTTGAGGTATGTATATGGATTTTTCCCATAAAACCCCAAAACAACAACAGCAAAAACCAACAAAACAAACAAACAAACAAAAAAAAACGCAACCAACAACCAAACAAACAAAAAAGGAAATTAAAAAAAAAAACAAAAACAAAAAACCGAAAATAACAACAACAACAAAAAAATCAAACAAACAAGACCAAAAGATAAATGAATAAATCTGATTTATGAGTCTGATGTATGTTGCAGTCTTTATCATTTAAACAATACATTTGATGTTTTTGTGTTTATGCTGCTGCAGGGAAAAAAAAATGTAGATATCCTGTGAAAGACAGATGGCCTCATGTTTTCTCTTCTCCTGGAAACACATCAGCATCCACTATCTCAGCCCCTTCTTTGCATGTGTGTTGGTCAGAATAGTTAATAAAACCCACAGTAAAGAACAGGATAACAGCAAACCTAATCTCTGATATCTTCTAAGTATCCATTTGAAAAAAATTATAGTTTTCCGCATTAGAGTTTGAAGCCCAAAGGTAAAAAGGACATAAATACAATTATTTGATGTTAGGTCTTTCTGCTTCAAATTACAGCAGAATTCTCAAAGACCACATACCAAGTTCTATTTCATGTTTTAATCACCATGAACTATAATGGGATTCATATCTGCAAACATTTATTGCGCTATATCACAAGGTTATTTTTAGCTACTTTGAAGACTGTTACTATGAAAAAAAATTCAACAAAGGGAAAATGATAGCTGCTCTTAAATTAGATATTAATCTGGAAGCAACACTTAAGCTAAACAGTAAAGATAACTTTCCCGGGAATTTAAAATTAAAACTTCTAATGTGCAATCTGAAAGATGATGGGTTTTAAATTTTCTGAAAGGTATTTAAAATTTAATTATTCTTTTCTTTTTTTCACTCTTTCATTACCAATGCCTTAATAGGTGCCAAATCTTTTTCAAAACTTGGCTTCGGATTAATAATAATATAATAAATAATATAACATAATATAATAATAATAATATCCTGATGACCCGATCTTGCTTCACATTTGCTTTGCTTTTAATTTCCTTTTTTTTTTCACTCGTGTTCCAAAAGCTACAATTTCATAATAACCCAAAGTATCTGTGAATCATTCATGAATATTTGCTGAAGGAGCAGTTACTTATCTTTATTTTCCTCTGTTTGCTTCTCTGACTCTTGTAACATTTTACCACAATAAAACCGAGAGGAACTTCTTGATTCTTCTAGCTTGTCTACAACGTTTAGGAACAAAACTTAATTTGATGTAAATCCTTATCCAAAAAAGGTGATAATTGCAAAAGAAAACAATTGGCTTGGTTTCTCTTTGGGTAGAGAGTGAAAAATGAAAGATTTGTCCTAGAGCAATATAGAACAAATTTTCTTCTTATAGTCACAAAAATCTCCTTGTGATATTTTGATGGTGACCAACCTTTTTTATGAGCTTTGACAACAGCCTTTAGTAGGCAAAGAGTAGTTTGAACTATACATTACATGAATCTAATTTAATACATTCTTGGAGCATTCACAGAGCCAAATCTTACAATTTTTTACATTTCCATAATTTTCAACAGAACTGGGTCTCTTAAAGACCATATGTGTGTGTACTTATATATATAATCTATGTTTTTCCTTGACACTGTTTCATTGGTATTTCTACAGACATTTTAATCATCAGCTAAACTTTCTCACAGTGACTGGGTAGCTTCCTGAGTAGTAAAATATAATGTATTACTGAAAATTAAACAGCTGCATTGAAAGATTTAGCTATATTTCATATCTTGTTAGTCATCCAAAATACAGTAGCACTACATTTCTGCTTGATAACATATCTCAATGGAATGATATTCTACTACCCAGCAGCATGAGAAAGAGCCAGAAATACCCAAAAAATGGTCATGGAACTTTATGTTTCCAGGACCAGAAGCAGCCTGACTGTGTCACTCTGAGGTCAGTTCAAGCCCATATGCCAAACCCCAAACCAGCAACCTTGAATACAAAAATGTCTCATTGTCTGTTAACCATGAATGACTTATCTCAGATCTGCTGAAAAAATTTCAGATCTGGGAGATCAACACACACAATTCAGCAATAAGTGCAAATCTGTGTGCTCCCTGTCCTAACACTACTCTAAATTTTTGCAGGGAATCTGTTGTTGGTTGAGAGGAGCATAAATGAGACTAAAGACTAATAATTACCTTTGTCTCAATGTCACTGCTTTTGTTTTAAGAATTGTTCATCTTCATCCATCTACAGCATCAGTTTTTCATAAAGATTGTCAGTTTGGAACTATTGCTGTCATTCATGCTCATGTGATATCCTTCCAGCCATGTTGATCTGTCTGCAGGATGGGGGCCTTGATTTACATATTTGAACAGTATAATTATGAAGGATGTTATCTGGGTGAAAATGTGAGACTGCCAAATGTCGGATAATTTGCAAACTACACAAATTCAGAGCGTCTGCCTCCTGAGTATTTTTGGAAAGGTATGGGGAACAACCAATTGATGATTAAGAGACCTCCCAATAGACAAACTAAACAAAAGGTAACAATTTATCCCAATGTTTTGGTTCACTGCTGATGAATTTTCTTAGCATCTGCTTAAATGTTTGATTATTCTACAACCCCATCTGTTTCTGGCTGATATGAAACTCTGTGTGATGGGAGAATTTTTAACAGCTTGCACACCTCATTTAGCAGAGAAGACATAAAATTAGTGCCCTGATCTGTTGAATTTTCTAAGGGTAAGCCCACTCTGATAACAGCATTAATCAATTTATTAGCTGAATGTTTTGCCAGCTTTCTTCCTGGCAGTACTGTGGGTTTTGAATGTCCAAGTTCCCCTTCCAAGATCTGTTACGTTCCTCAGATGAGAAATTTGGCTAAATGAGAGTTATGATTCAAACTAAATGTTCCTAGTCTGGCAGTACAACATGATACTGGATAAAAAATGGAGAGGACATGCTTAGGATGTCTCTTAAATATTTTCCTGTTCCCATGGGAAACTACAGCTCCAGATGTCTGCTGGAAATGCAGCAGTCTGCTGGCCAAGAAGGGCAATGCCCCATGCCTGTATCAGCAAGAGTGTGGCCAGCAGGACCAGGGCAGGGATTTTCTCCTTGTGCTGGGCACTGGTGAGGCTGTACTTCAATTTTGGTGCTCAATTTTGGGCCCTGTTCTCTGGGAGAAGAGAGTTCAGCCTCCATTAAACTTTTCTGTGCTTCCTACCATGGGGCCAGAGAATGCACTTAGTGATATTTTATTTACTGGTGTAAAATAACTCCAAGAATTATGTTACTGTGCCATGCAGTCATTCTAAAGGCAAATTAATAAATCTTTCTGTGTTCCAATTTCCTCTCTGTGAAGTTAATGTCATGGTACTGCTATTTTTATAAAATCTGTTACAGGGTGCCAGGGAAGCGATTTTTCCTTTGCAAGAGTGAATTTTCAGGGTGTATAGAAGGTGACAGCTAAGCCTGAGATTATCATGACCCCAGGCCAATGTGTATTTTATTACATGCAGAAGTGTTCCTGTGCTGCTGTCTCTATCAGCAGGAGGGTTTTGTTCATCTGTTCTATTTGTGCAGTTTCTACACAGGGGTTCCCATCTCAGGTGAAGACCTTAGATAAGGCTTTAATGTGAAGGAAAAGAAGAAAGTATAAACATTATTGGCAGGAGGTTCCTGTTGGGGCAAATTTCCTCCCACCTTATGGCAGCAGAAGGAAACTGCTTCAGATTTGCTCATTCCTTTCTACAAAACTGCACTAAAATGTACTAAAATCTCCTGTGCTTCAGGAGATGCTGCCCTATGGAGCATGGTTGTGCCAAGGGGCCCACATTCTTAGGATAAAATTTTCTGCCTGCTCAGAGAGTGTATAAATAGTTTAGAAGAAATAAAGGGCTTGTTTTTAATATCAGAAAACTGAGCATATGCTGAGCTCACAAACTGTTACTGGCAGAGTTTGAATTAGGGATGAGCTCAAAGCATTTAATCCTGATGCTGGACAGAAGCCTGTGAGCATCAGAGAGAACTGAGCTATGGGTTTTTTTTTTTTCTGGAGTCCTCCATAAAGTCGAAATGGAGGTATCAGCCCCATTTACTTACAGACTCAGCTCATATGCTTAATCTACACTACTGTAAAGTTTCTTTACAGTATCAGCCACATTCTCACCACGAGTGGAAAGGACAATAATAATACATGGAAAGCTACAGTTTTTCATCTCTCCTAATGTTTGTCATCACAGAACACATACAATCCTAGGTCTCTGCCTAGAACACAAAGTGATATTTCCTATAGTATTGCATAATTCTGTGCATCTCTTTCTCATGGTGTGAATTCCATGATTTCTATTGTACAGTCATCAGAAAGCAGCCTTAATTTCCTTTTATTCACAGGTGTTTGTAATATTTCAGATGCTTTCTCTCTATATTATCCCATCTCTGCTAACAAATAGCCTAAGATTAAACAGAAAGATGTTAGCTTTAATTCTAGCATAATTATATTAAATTTCTACTTATGAAAAGAAAGATTAGTTTCCCTTTTTTGGGTACTTTTAAATGAATGAGCAGACAAAGCAAGATAGTTTATATGCCGAGATGATGTAACTATTAAACCTAACCTAGAAGCTTTTCTGAAGTTCAGTTTTTCCTTGTGTATAAGAACACATTCTAGCTAATATAATCAGCCTGAATAAAACTAATTATATTCTTATTTGCTGTCCTATGTCATGTGTATAATATTTGCCTTTTCCTGTAATTATGAGACATAAAAAAAGCATAAAGGTTGTACTAGTAATTAAGCTACTGGAAACCAATGTGCATTTTCTTATGTAAATGCAAATAAGTATGAGTCTATCACCCTCAATCAGCAGAAGCCCTGAGAGCTTTGAATAGCAAAAGGGCATTTCAAGACTGCTGTGTCTTTCACACTGTAATTTTCAGGTAATTTTTTAAACTTCAATTGCTTTCTCTAACTTCCTTAGAAACTTAGTGAACCTTTCCTTTCCCTGCAACAAAACCCTGAAGCCAGTGGTTGGAGATATTTTTTTCTTCCAATCAGTTGCTGCTTGTTGTTTCAATGTTCAGCTGCTCAAGTGAGTTCTCAAAGCAGCAAGAATATTCACTTCCTTTAAAACTGAGGATATTTTCTTCACATCACAAATTACAGAAAACTGATAAATGCAGTAATAAAACTATTGTGTGTTTAGGACCTTATGTTTGGGAGTTCCTCAGAATAACCTCAGAATTTGCAGGTGTTCTCTAAGCTTTGAGCATTCCTAGATTTTAAGGCATTACAATTTCTCCCTCAATATCTGATGTTTTGTAACAAGGAGGGAAAAACAGGATCAGGCAACTTAAATTGGTGAATCCATTATAGGAGCGTATCCGAAATCCATATGCATTTAAAAACCTTGTTCTCCACTTCTCCACAGCATAAACATTTGTAGGTATATTTGTTTTAATGTGGTGTGACTATAAATTATCAGTGTTACACAAGAAACTGGAACATTTTTAGAAGCACAAAAACATTCTGAGTCAGTAAAGGGCAGATAAGTGTGTGAGATCTTTCACAGAGATCCAGTAAAATTACTGATTATTATTTTCAAGATCACCA
Organism: Tychaedon coryphoeus; assembly: GCA_013398595.1. Lineage (NCBI taxonomy): Eukaryota > Metazoa > Chordata > Aves > Passeriformes > Muscicapidae > Tychaedon > Tychaedon coryphoeus. Next base: position 734,964 of record WBND01000405.1, read on the forward strand.
GGACTGCTGTGATCCACTACCATACATGTTTTTTCTGTGATGGAAGGCTGAGAGAATACAGAGGTCTTTTTGAAGAAAAAGAACAGAGTGAAGAAATGCAGTCGTCTTGTGCTCAGATTGTTTTTGATAAAGATAATAAAAATACTCACTACATTGAAACAAGTACCAGTGAGCCTCAGCTTGTGCCTCTATATTAACAGAGATTAAACACCAGGCAAGTACGTGCAAAAATATTGCAGCATACTTAACCAGAGTTTCAAAAAGAAACATTTAGAGAAAGATTTGACAGTGAAGATTTAGGTGCTGTTTGGTAGAAGGAGCTGACTTCTAATGTGCCCTCATGTCCATGAAAAGTTCTTTTGTGCAGATCATGTGTTTTTCTCTACTAAGCCTATTTTCTTTATTAAGCCTATTAACCTATAGAGTTGAACTAAAATAGAAATTTTAGATGTACTTAAGGTAAGTGTAGCATAACTGCAATTGAGCATTCAACTGTGGAGACAAAGGTAACAAACAATGAAGAGATAACAAACATAAACTGGAACCTACTTAGAGTGCACCTCAAATCATTACAGAAAAAAGCCTTTGTAGTCTTTAGAAGTAATACTTTGTGTAGCTGAAACTTAACAAACAAAACATAAAGACATTTAGAGAAGGTCTAGAAACCAAATTAAAAACTATAATAATATCATCACATGCTTTCCTGGCTTAGCCTTTTGTAGCACTGGTCCTTCTCCACTATCTCATCTCAAAAATGCATAGCACAAATGGAAGGGAACCAAAAAAGCCTGATGAAGTTCTTGAGGGCATAGGAAGATTGCTCAGTTATGAGGTGATTAATATAGGATGTTGCAGAACTGTGCAGGGTAATGAATGTCACAGAGAAGGTAAATTGAGAAGTCCTTGTTTACTTTTTCTCCTAATAAAGCCCAAGGGTATGTGTTCAAATAGAAAAGCAATCAATATGAAATGAGTGACTTGAACATGAGTTCTTGCATGTGATATAATCACACTGCTGAGCTCATTGATATGGTACTTATTGGAGGATCAAGCCCTAGAACTGTTGATTTACAAAAAAAGTCTAAATTTTTGCTGCAATGCCCACAGTACCAAAAGATAGGCAATGAAACTATTGGGATTTTCCAAAATTCAGGCAAAAGAAAAAAAAAAAACCAACACTTAATGATTAGGTGTCTAAATATTCATAGCAATGTACTTTTGAGTACAAGGCAAAGCAATTTGCCACTGATGATTTCTTTATCTAGTACATGATGGATCTCACCTGGTTTCATTTTTCTAAAAGTTTCTAGAAGTTTCTACTCAAAGCCAAACATCCAAACTCCCCTCTGTGGTTACTGGCAGGAGATAGCTCCAGTGTTAGCCTGTTCGGTCTCTTCCCTCAGCAGTGGCTGAAACTTAGATAAATAAAACTATATTTGAGTTATACTCAGGCCTGAATGGCAAGATAATATCACAGGTAACCAGTTTGTCCAGCTCTGGACAGCCCTGAAATTTGTCCATTGCATACCTGACCTTCTATGGATGATTCCAAAGACACAGCAAAGCTGTCTGCAGCCAGAATTTCTTTGAGAAAACCTATTCTGCTACCTAGCAGTAAAAAATATGCTCTTCAGATGATGTGACCAGCAACTGGAAGCATTATTCAGAAAAGAGGATATTACAGAACATTAAAAAATAGAAACTGCAGAGCCAGCTGCTGAAAGTGTCCACTTTGCAAACAAAAAAGTGGAAGGAAAGCATTGGGCATTTCCCAAATTGGGTTGTTCTGCTTGTAACACTACATTTTTCAGCTTAAAGGCATTCTTTTGTAACTCTGCTTCTTCAGATGATTGAAAATGAAATATTCAGCAGGTTTCCACTACAATCTTGTAATGCATATTTCAGAAATATTACAACCCGCTTTTTGAAGGATGAAGAAAAAGCACCTGAACATGTACTGAAGTCTGCAGTTTGTAAATTCTTAGTTCCTGAAGTTTTGGTCTCTTTTCTATGTCGTTGGCAATTATATCACCACCATCTGCTGATCAAATAGCAAACACAGAATTCCAGGATGACAGCATTATCTGTTATGAAGTTTCCCTGGTGTGTCACATAACAAGAGAGTCCTTATTAGTCCTTACCTCAAACAGTAATAAATTGGACTGAAGAGGCCTTTGTGCTCATTTTTCCAATGCCATGTGTCTGCCTCAGGTTTCATTGCATGGGTTTTCTTTGCTGAAAGGGAATTTTAAACTTACATTTGCTTCAGCTGGGAAAGGGGAAAACGCTTTACTCTTTCACCCTTTAAATGTAATGTCTCATCCCAAGTATAGACACCCCTGAAAGCTAAGTTATCTGACACTGAATAGTTTAGGAAGGGAGGAATTACTCTGCAGGGATGTCTGTGTCATCTTTGAACACAAAGACAACATATATGGCTAAATATTTATTACCTTTATTGTCTGTATGTCTAGAGAAGAGACTTCAACCTCAACAATAATGCACTTGAAGTCTCTGAGATGTTTGTTGGTGTTCCTGACGACATTGGCTCCAACTGGGGAATGAGTTTGGCCTTAGAGAGTGACACTTTTTACACTTCCAAGGAGGCCAGACAATCTCAAATGGTCAATTCTGTGCAGCATAGAAAATATTCTCTGTACTTACAGAGATGCTGGCAGGTCTGTCCTGGTGTATGCATCAGAACAGTTGAGATGATGATGTTTATGTGCTTCTCTCTGTAGCACAACAGTCAGGCTGTTTTTGCTTTATATTGCCAACAGCTGCAATGGTGGTAGCAATGTGAACAGTCTGATAGAAGGAAATACAGTATTTTTTTCTCACTTAGGCAGAGGAAGGAGTTCAAACTATTTCTTCCTATTCATTAGAGTATTATAGCAAGTCCCATGGACTGGCATCTTGCCTTTTATGTAACCTGTGGCATAAGCCATCTTTGGAAAGAGCTCTCTGGAAGAAGTTTTAGCACCAAAAAAAGGATTCCAATTTATTTCTTTACTCTTTCTTTTGATTGTCTTTAAGTGACCTCTTAGCAAGTGGCCTCTAAATTGATAAATTGAGTTAACTGATCTCAAAAAGCAATAAACTTATTGATTCTATGCTGTTAGACTTTGTCAGTGAAAAAAGCCCCATTGGCTTCAATGTTATCAATAAAAATTCTACACATGAAGCTTCTCTAGTACAGCATTTCTCAAAAAAATAAAAGAGTTCCAATGATAGCCTTAAATATAGCTCTAGAAATGAACAATTCTGTTTGGAAAACAGCCTTTGAGCAGCAACCAGTAAATAAAGCATTGATGCATCTGTTATCAAGTTTTAAAAAAAGATTGTAAAAATTAATAGGCTGTTATAAGACTGCAGCAAGTCATTTTCATTCCGAATTTCAAGAATTGGTCCCAAGACAAACTCATCAGGTTCCACATGGCCAGTGCCAGGTGCAGTGCCAGAGTGGGGGCAGTCCCCAGCATCAGTGATGAGGGGATTGGGAGCAGCCCTGCCAAGAAGGAC
>WBND01000405.1:739480-751543 GCA_013398595.1 Tychaedon coryphoeus
TGTGGGTATGTTAAACATCTGTGTGAATAATCTATCTGTATTGATCAAGTTTCATAAATACAAATTTATTTTGCACTGCAGTGTAAACTATTTCAATGAGAGGTTTAACATTTCATATTCTACAGAAAACATTGGCCAAAGACATTTATGGAGGGAGGTGGGGAAAAACAAAGGAAAAAAAAAGAGGAGGACCAAGTTTTCATGACACAAGACCGGTTAATAGAAAATAAAAGGATTTTTTTCTGTAAGTTTTCTTCTAACAGAGCTATCTGGGATAATTTGTCATTCATAGGAACTCTTTGTATGTCTTTTCCTATTACCACTTGCTGTTTATTCTTGTTCCTAATGTCAGTACTCTGCTGTGCCAGCCTTTCTTTTATTTTTCTACATTTTGGGATTCCTCTGATCTTTGGCAATTTTATCTCAATGCTTTTCTGTTGTCTTAGAATAAGAGTATAGCCATTGTCAGGACAGCTGGTTTTGTAGGCTTCATTTTGTTTTTCTGTTGTTTCCTTTCTTGCATCCCCAGTGACAAATTGTGTTGGGCTTTTCCTCCTACTCTTCTCTTGGCACTGTATTGGCTTCCATGTAATGTGAATTTCTGGGATATCTGACACCCTGATGAAGGACATTTACCAGGATGTACAGAATGTAACTCATCCTATACACAAACAAGGACACACAGCTCACTCTATTTATTTCTTGGATCACTTTAACCCACCCAGCAGCTTGAATCACGTGCTCAGAGTGAAGACATCAAGATGAACAGCCAAAAATGCATAACAAAAACAGAGTGGAAATGTAAATCTCAAGGCAGTTATCTCACTCAGCACTGTGTATCACGCCAGGGGTGCTGAAGGTTCAGGTTCAGAAACCCACTTTGTGCAGTTCTGAGTGAGCAGTTCATCATCTCCTCTTTCAGCTCAGGCAGTGCTGGAGCCTGAGCTTCATTCATCCAGGTCTGAGTGCTCTAAGTACACAGACATGAAAGCAATCTCTTAGCAACCCTCACTGAGAAAATCCCTTTCCTGTTTGAGGCAGCAGCCCCATGAACATGTGGCTGATTTCATGACTGGTGTATTTTCACTGCTGCATTAGGAAGACATTCACAGGATAGAGCCAGTGTTTAGAAAAGGGGTCGGCATTTTGTCCCAGAGTTGGTGTCTTAGTGACAGGAGCACATCACTCAACACCATTGTGCAGTGGGACCTTTTCCTAACCCTTTACAGGGTTTTTAATGGGCCTGGAACAATTTTGTTGACTCAAGGAAGTTCCTATGTCAAAAAACCTTTCAGCCATGGGATCCCTGTCTGGGAATCTCCTAATTCTCCATCACTGTGCCAAGAAACCTGGCTTTTCACACTATGGAAAAGTTGTTTTTTTGCAGAGGCCCCTCTGGAGTGATCAGCTCCAGGTGGCAGTGTATTCTCTATTTTATCAATAAAGGAATGGGAGGAAATATATATTTACTGTATCTTTTTTTTGTTTATTTTTTTTTCATTTACTGTAAAGAGATCTGCAAAATACGAGCTCTGACTGGTCTTTGAACCCTTAAATGGCTCATGAATCCCCTCCACTTGCCTCCCACCTCTGGTTTTTGATTTCTAAACATCATCTCTACATGCTTTGCAACAAGCTAAAGCCCATGAGAACAGGGAAAAAAATAGGACTATAATGTCTGGTTTGTGTTTATCACAGCCCATCAACAGATCAAGAACTTGATTTCAAGCTTTACATAGTGCCAGAGTAGTTTTGGGGCTTGGTGATGTTCACTCCTCAGCACTCCTTATGAAACAGATGTTTTCTTTCACTACATCTTTCCACTGAGATATTTAAATTTATTGTGATTTGCATTTAATCAGGTTTGCTGATATTTGAGTATATGAGTTTCTTGCTCTGCCATACTGTCTGAATAACATTAAGTTTACTACAGATTTAGAGAACCTGGATAATTAAATCATTCATGCAGCCAAAGAAAAACAAAAACAACAAAACAGCCTACCATAAAAAATACAATGCTACAACACCAACCAAACTAGAAAAAAATAATTTTCAGATATTAGAACAGATACAGTTGTAAATAGACATAAAAACACGTCAAAATCTCAAAAAAGAAAGTGGAAGTTACTCTCAAAGTCCTAATGCACTCTTTTCAAAAAAAATAGTGTTTAAATTTTATTGAGAAATCACTTACAAATGTATGCAATATTTTTCACATTTTTTGCATAATCAGAGCTCTTAAAATTTTAATCAAACCACCACCTTCCTCAAAAATTCATCATAAAAGTATTTAAATTTTAAAATACAATTATCTGTCAAAAGCACTTGAGCACTTCCAAATCCATAATAAGAAATTGTTAAAAAAGTTCTGAGGATGCTCCAATTAACACAATTATTCAGCAAGTGAATGAATAAGCAATACCCCATTTTAGGAAACTAAAAGCAGTATCAGTACACCATTCCTGAAAATAGATATATTTTTATATCTGCTATATTTTGATGGTGTGTGTCCATCCCCATAGGCTTTAAAGTCCTTCATTGCAGCCAAGCTATATATATATTAAAGGATTTAAATTGTCATCTCTAGGTCTAATTCCTGCAGCCATATATCAGTCCTGACTCTGCAAACTCAGTGCATTTCAACTAAAGCCAAATTTTACACTGGCCACTTGTCAATAAAAATATAAGCAATGGTGGGTCCTGCCTAAAATGCTCAAATATGTCAGCCAGCAGCTTCTGGGGATGACAGCCAATTTCACCCCTGTTTTAACCATGGCAGGTAATCACTGAGGCACGGATGAGCCACACAGAGCTGTGATCCCACCCAATGCAGGGACTATCAAAGAAAAAATGACTGATAGTCACTGCTGGGGAGAGCATTGAGCTCTTTCCACTCCCTGGGGATAACCAGGTGTCTTGGGCTGCAATACAGGCTGTGACCAGAAATGTGAATTCTGTCCCCATCTGTTGGAGCTGGGTGGGGCAGTGCCCCTGATCTCCTGGCACACATTATCTGCTCATGGGCCAGCTTTAAACCAGCTGGGGCAATCATCTTTATCTTTCCCACAGCCCATCCTCCCTCCAGGAGATCTCTCCTGTTCATGGCCATTGAGTCCCAGGGCATGGCTGATAAAATTCCATCATCCCATGGGAGATGCTCCAGCCAGGGCAGGAGCCAAGCCTTTCCTACCCAGATAAAAACTGAGATTTTGGACACCAAGGTACCTTCTTTCCACTGGATTCCAGAGGAAAACCAGACCTTTCCACATCATCCCTGAACCTTCAGAGAAAACTGCACCTTCTCCAGGAGCACTGCTCCAGCTGAACCACATCTGCCCCTGCAGGAGGATGCAGCCACCATGGAATGGCACTGCTGCCAACACCCTGACTGACTGACGGGTGCCAGGTTGGATTCTGTTAGTGTTTGGGGATTGTTCTTTGTAATACTGCATTTCTATTTTAATTTTCCTAGTAAAGAACTGTTATTCCTAATTCCCATATCTTTGCCTGAGAGCCCCCTTAATTTTAAAATTAGAGTAATAATTTGGAGGGAGGGGGTTTACATTCTCCATTTCAAAGAGGAGCTTCTGCCTTTATTGGTAGACACTTGTCCCTCAAACCAGGACACCAGGTTATACTTGTGATGGTTTGATAGTTCTACACTGTTTCACCTCACTGTGAAAAGCTCTCTAACGACAGGCAGCCCCACAGAGGAGCAGGTTTTTGTCACTGTTTTCAGGGTCTCATTCAACAAAGACAGATACTGAAGGAGAATTTTCCTAGGGGACAAATTATTTGTCCATTCTAAATTTTGCCTTTTATATTTCTTTCTGTATCTAACAAAATCTGTGTGTTCTCTTTATCATTAAAGAGTAACAGAAGTACAAGGGGCCATTGCTTTGCCTAAAGCTTTAGCTAAATATTGGTTTGAGAAACTTTTTTTTTTTTTGCTTTTCATATGGCAAGGATATGGTATGTGATACTTAACACTTGCTTTTTTCTGACAGACTTTAAGTGAACTTGGATGTGTTACATGTAAACTAGAATTAATTGATCAAAACTGTCACATCCACATAAAAAGCAGTAAGAAATAAACTCAGTTACAGGGATATAATGAAAAATTACATGCTACGACCTACATAATATGTATTAGCTGCCAAGTAAATTATAACTAACATGAAGACATTCCTTGGGAAACTGGAAATCTGCCAGCAAGGGTAAAACTGAAGGTACAAAAATTTAATGGGCAAGGAAAATATGAAATACCCCCAAATATTCAAGGTAAATATTTGTTTTAATTTTGTTTTCTCTTTCCTTGAGAATGAGAGGCAAATCTCTTGCTACACGAGTAAGTGAAGAAAATGAACTGTAGAGAAATACTAAATAACCTGGAGGTACCTTATGGAAAAATCTGAATACTGAGTACAGGGATTTTGCCTCTGTCAACAGCAGGGAGCCACTTCAGTTTCTAACATAGTATAAAAAATGTTTTAATTGCCACAGTACATGGCTGCTGTGTTAACCTAGCTGTGTTAACAGAGCACCACAGTAAAAACTTTGGTGTTCCATGAGGCATTTGAATAAGCTGAAAAATTTTATATATGCAAATAAAAGTGTGTCTGTTTAAAAAAAATAAATCTAAAATAATTTTTTTTCTTAGGCCCATATTATTCTATGGTTTTAAGCTTCAAACCGGTACATATGTATTCTATCTGATGACAATGTTAATTGAAATATAATTTTGTTAACAGTCACTGTGTGAATGTGACAGCACATTACAAGAGTTACAGAATATTATGAACATATATTGCCACCTTGTCAGCAGGTTTGAGGGTAGGATGTGATGTTAGTTACTCTGCTCTGGACCTGGCTGCCCTGATTTAAACTCTCCTGAACTGCTGCCCAGACTTGAGCCAGAATTTTGTGCATTAAAATCTGCATAAATCTTCCTAATGCCGACAGCACAGCAATACTTTTATTGTACTTTACACAAGTGGAATCATTCACACAGGTCCTGTGAGGCTTGGACAGGGGAGAAGTCCATTTAAAAATTAGCATGTTTAGTCTGGTTCTGTGTCCTTGATAGTCCTGCTGTGGAGGCACATAAAGGATTTGCTGTTAATTTTCCAACTGCCTGCTAAAGGCTGCCTAATTCTGCAAAGGCAAGGCTTGATGGCTGCATCAGGAACAAGCTGAGTGAGCTCCCAGCTCCTCCTTGGGTTAAATTTGAGCACAGGCACAGCAGCTCACGTTAGAACCCTCAAAAAGAGCAGCTCAAGAGCTGGGGATGGCCAGGGTTTCACATCTGACAGTCCCCACCTGGGAACTCACCCTCTTTGTCCTACACAAAATTATTATTTCAGTGACTTGTGAGTCAAATCCCAGCTCTGTGCTTCTCCAACTGCAGCAGCAATAGCCAATTTTGTCTAGGAATGCAGAATTCCAGGTCTTTTTCACTGCCACATTCACTCCAGATTTAATGTTAGAAATCCTGGCTGTCACAGTTATCCCCATCTTCCCTCTTTTACATTATTAAAATTTAGCAGTATATCTCTCTGAATTCATAAGATCTATTCAGAACTTGACAAAGGCTCACCAGATTCTCAGCAAATGTATCCTTCCATGCCCAAAAGTGACATACCTGCAGTACATGTATCTACACCACTAGAACTTAGAATTTTACTTTCCTTCAGTTCACCTTGAATATGAAATAAGCCTACACACCTTTGAAAAAGAGAGAGAAAACTCTATGGATTTATCAGACTGAGAACTAATCCAATCATGTATTATTTTCTCTCCATGCCATTTATTTAAATTAATTTAATTAATTTTTGCCTAATTTAAGGACTGAAAACACAGATGAAAGGCAATAAGAATTACTCTCTTCCTAGAAATGGTTTTGTGTGCCTATACAAGCAGCAATGGGTATTCTTTCCTACCATGAATATTCATGAGCCCTGACTGTAAAGCAAATGCAAAATGGCTTTAGAAAACAGATACTAAGATGTTGAATTTTAACATTTTGTGTCTAAATTATTTCCTTATTCCTGACAGCTGATCTATCCACAAAGAGAATGAATGGAAGAAACAATTACTGTATTAACACAGAGGGCAAACACTGTCCTAGGAGAAGGACCTGATTTAGTGAGGTACAAATGGAACCACTCTTGTCATCTGAAGTTTGCTTCCAAAAAATAAACATTGTCAGCTCCAATTAGAGCTGGATTGTCACAAATATTCAGTTTTGCTCACTGCTGAACATCACTCTGGCTGCCCAGCTTGCTACTGAACTCCCAGCCTTGAATGAACCCCTGAGGGTTCCTTGGGGAGTACAGTCAGTCACCCCAGCTAAAGAATCCTTGGATTATAATAATGATAGTAATAATAATAATAATAATAACAGTAATAATAATAATAATAGTTAGTTAAGTCATTAATTCTATGGGCTAGTCATGTGGAAAACACAAAGAAAGAGGTGAGCTTGGCCACCTCAGCAGCTAAGAAAATATCTTCCTCTTTTTTATCATTCTCTGATTTTTTATTTTCAGGGAAGGTTCCTAGAGCTCTTTGGTTTTCTTTCTGCCTGTGAAAGAATCCACAGAAATTAATGTGTGTGTTACATGCCTTTGAGGTGTGAGAGTCATCAGTGAAGCCACGCAGGTTTTGCAGAAAGAGCTCTGCTGCCTGCATACCAAGGCATGGTTTAATCAAGCTAGATATTTTAGCAAGAGATAAATTATTTTTTTTCCACTGGAAAAAAAAAGATGGATTAAATATTTCCTTGGGGAAAAAAGGCAAATCCCGACGAATTCTTTAAGAGGCCAGGTACCTCACAGAGCATCAAATAAGTCAGATGGCCTGAAGAGGAAAGAGTCTCCTATCCACAAGGACAAGTTTTTAACCATTATAATCTCTGCAAGTTACTGCTTTTTAAACACATCTTGATTAGTGGGAAAAGGGGCTGTTTCCCTGGCAACAGCGTTTATTAGCATGAAGTAAATATAGTAGTTGTAGAAAATATTCTAGTGTGTGGAGACAGAGAGTAACTGGATTTATTTTGACAACAGAAGGAGGATATTTAGAGTCAAACTATCTCTCCTGTGATATCAATGTAGTATATTAGGTTCTATTGTAACTTTAATTTTTCCTAAAGTATTCTCAGCTACACAGTGTCATGCTGTAACACAGTCAGTACTCAGCCAAAGTCAGAACTGTTAAAAACATAATAATGGAAACAAAAATAAATCCCAGTGAAGAATTGTTCAGTAAGAAAGTTAGGAAATCAGACATCATTTACAAAAGGAGAAAATAATCAATTTTAAGATGGCTAAACTGACTGAAATCTTATTTTCACATCAATGGCTCTAGTCTCAAATCTAATTTTTGTGCTGCACAAGGAGCACAGGGAAGGGAAACACACTAAAACCAAGGTTCAGCTACAAGTTTCTCCATGCCTTTCACAAAATAAATGGAGGTTTCTGTTAAAGCAATTCACATTTTTGATTTGTAAAGAAAGTAGAAAACTGTTTAGCTATACACACATAGAGAAATCACAGCGACTGTAGAAGGTTAAAGGACACAGGTGGAATGGGAGAATTAGGATAAATTAGGATAATTGAGCAGGTGGGCCTCGTGTTTGCCCCCAGGCAGAGTTTGGATCTCTGTGCTGCAGCTCTGCTTTCTGCTGTTCTGCAGAGCCCTGGGCACACTGCTGCAGCCTCCTTCCACTGTGCAGAGCACACAAGTGCTCTGGTCTGATGGGGAGGTGTTTAGGATCCATGGATCCCATTTGCTGGGAATGGCACTCTGTTTTCCCATGCACTGGGGACAAAGGACAGCTCTGCTTATAATAATTATATCTAGAAAGCTAAAGGTTCCCTTTAAGATACATTAGACAGAAATTACTGATGTGAAAAAAGGTATCTGGAGGATAGTTCTGAAACTTCAGCAGAAAGTGCTGGTTGAAGAGATGAGAAAGTTAACCCATCCTGTAATGATACACATGGTACAGCAACGCCAGGTGAGCCAGACACAACATCCAGCAAGAATTTCCAAATCTCTAATTCATTATTACATTATGCAGCACTTGATCCCAAGACAGCTGCTTTCCAAAGGGAGTCAGGGGTGAACACAGAGGTGTAGCTGATACTAAATAATCCTTTTATTTCCCCCCAGGAGCTCACATTTGTGGGATGGGAAATTATTCCCTGAGGTGAGGGGGATCTCTCATGGCCTTGGATAACCTTGGCTTCCAGCAGTGCAGGGCTGTAGAGCCCAGTGAAATAAAGAGACTTCAGCCAACACCCAGTGTGATCCTCTGACTCTGGGCATTAACTGTGGAAATAAATACAGGGAGAATTTAGGCAAATCAAAACTGTTTGTAGGCATGGGCAAAGCTGGCAGCTGCAGAGGGTTGCTTGGGGTAGGGGAAGGTAAAAGAGCCACATCCCTGTTGCCCATTTTATCCACACCAGAGCTGAGCAGAGCCAAGCTGGGACAGGAGGGGGGGAATGGGAGGCAGCAGAACAGGGGCTGCACTGGGGGGCTGCATGGATGCACCCCTGGGAGCAGCTGCCCTCTGTGCCAAACCCTGCCTGCCCGCAGAGGGGTCAAAACTGATTTTTACACACACCTCTGAGACATCCTGAGCCAGCTTTAAGTCAACAGGGGCTCAGAAGATGCAAAAAAAAAAAAAAAAGTAGAATAAAATTCACAAAAAATACTGCTTTCCTTCATGTTAGAAGTAGTCAGGAGAAGGGGATGAATGTAGTCTTAAATAATCTGGTATTCTGGGATCTAGGGAGAAGGATGGACTGCAAAGATATTTTTCTGACTTAAAAGGTGATGTACGACCTGGTGAAGCAGCACGTTGATATTATGAGTCACTATGTTGTTTTGTGTTTTTTCAGTTTTTCTTTATTTCATGCAGAAAGCTAAAGGAAACAGATACACATAAGAGAATTATTTGTCTTGCCATTTCATCTCTGCTTCCAACTATGACATATTAAAATGTACTTCTCTCTTCATTTGAATAAAACTAATAGAAGGATAAATAGAAACATTTTAATTTCAAAGACAACTTTGCTGAATTAAAACAGTGATACATAGAAGTTTTGTTGAAAAGTCTTTTTAACACAAATTTTGATCTGAGACAGTCAGGAGCTCTATATTTTTTTCTATAAAATTACTCAAAAATTAACCTAATAATGAAGGCTACTTTGCCAAAATGACTATTTGGATATAAGCATTTAACTCTGAACAAATGCACAGAATTAGTTCTGCTTTAAAGAAATTAATTTCTGTTTCTTAACAATTTTTTTTCATTCTTTCCTTGGTTCTGGGATTTCTGTCTTCTTTATTATGCAGTCAAAATGTTTGAAATGTTACTCCATAGTATCATTATCTAGAAAAGGTTGAAGATGCCTTCATAAGAAATCTGTATTTTGGTAGCATATAATTAAGCTGATTGGAAGTATTGTTTTCAAACTCCAGCTCTTTGAGATGCAGCTTCACGGCTGTTAAATTTACTCTTGAAAAAGAATTACTTTTAGCTAAAGTGAATTCTTGTCTCAAAAGTTTTATACAGTCTGTGATCTATACCCTCCCCTGAGGAGGTCTTGGAAGGAGGTAAAAGGACCAGGAAAAAAGGGAATTTTATAAATGAAGTAGGAAACTGAGTTTTGATTTAGCTTAGTTTCTTTAAATAATAAGCATTAGAATAAAGCAGCATTCTAAAAATAAACAAGTGTTTTGAGCAGCCACATCATCTCAGCCCAAAGCACAGAGTCTGTCTGAGTTAATTAAACAACTTAGCTTCTGCCTGGCACTTGCAGGAGGGAGACATTATTCATCCCATCCCTTACTGAAAGGCTGCTCGATTTTGGGCAGATGTTTGAAGTAAATCACAGCAGTCACTGCTGCCTGAAGAATGCTCAGCCCCTCTCAGACAAGATTAGGCAGCGTTATTTTGTGTCATTTACATGTGTTACCTTTTCTTTCTCATTAAAAATGGATCTTCAAAGGAACTCAAGGTAAAAATATTCACTTTATTATGTTCCATGATCACATGAAACAGCTGAGAGCCACAAAAAGACAGCTCTTGGTGTTCCTGAGAGTTACTTTGTGGTCACTGATAATTTTATTTCAGTAGAGAATTTTGTTCCCAGGTGACAGAGTGGTACACTGTGTCTGTGGACTTAGAAATGAGTCACAACAGCCTCTCTAAAAGCTGACTGGTTTTTGCCACAGAGATGGTGAAGTTCAGTCCTGGCTTTGTGATTGCTGTTCAAATAATCAAGTATCTTATACATAAATCATATTTAATGTCTTCATCTATGAGTTAATTGCACAATTGATTTACATCAGTAGTATTCCTGCTTAAATATTTGTTTTCTGTGAAGGAACTAGATACGTAGAGTTGTAAAACTTTCAGCCTGGTCTACAAAAGGCCATGAGAGGGATTTGTTCAATTGAGAAGCAAAACTGTTTCTACTACATCTGATAACTCCAATCCAAGGAGCCACAGAATGGTTTGGGTGGGAAGACACATTAAGATCATCTCATTGCATCCCATTCCATATTTTGGAATAGCAAAAAAACTGAATTTTCCCAGATGATTTTACTACTCCAGCACATTTTCACTACCACTGGAAAAGTATGAGGATTATTGAGCACTATTAATTTCCCTTGTGTAACTTAATGGCTGATGAATGTGTTATAAATAACTTTATCAATACCTAGAATTCAGAGGTTTGTCTTCACTGACTGTATTAGTAATCTCTAGTGGGATTTTTTGTCACCATCTATGGGAAAAATGTGGGATAGGGGAATTGATGTCTGATTGATCACTGCTTTCCTGTGGAATTAATCCCTTGTGAACATTTCATAATGCTTATTCAAAACATGCTCATCAACAGCCCTTTTGAATTAACATGGTGTAAGCTTTGAAATGATGATCAGCTCTTCAAAGGAAGGATTGAGTAAAAGTGGTTCAGTTGTTTAGCATTAATCCAATGTCAAACATGATCTCTGAAAATCATGTGGCAGTATTTGTTCTTTGATCAGATATTTAAACCACAAACATATTTTGTTGCCTCTAGATAGCACATAGGCATAAGAAGAGTTAAAAGTCATTAACAAACCCATTTTGTACTGGTGTGAGCATGGCTTTTCCTCTGACAGAAGCTGTCACTGAAGCTTCTGTGCATGAAAGCATCAATCAATAGTTTTATTTGAAAGAGCATATGTGTATATTCACTTTGGCTTTGCCTCCTCTGTAGTGAAATTTAGGCACTTGGTTTTTGTTACAAGTGACTCATATCACAACAGGAGTAATATATTCAGGAAAACTTAGAATCAGGCATGAAAAGATGACATAAAAAATTTCTAAGATTGTTCTAAATGTTATGAATATAAACTGCTAGGAGGACATGTTCAGATTTCTCTATGTAGAGTTTCCATACATATCATAGCAATTGGAGGCACATAACCTAAAACATATTTATCTGCTTTAGTTACCAAAGAAAATGTTCATAGTGCAATTGAGGCATTAGAAATAGTCACAAATTTTTATGACACTGTAATATGTTGAATATTAGCAGAATAAATCCACAAATATTCTTCTTAGATGTCTCAGGAGAATGATTCACTAAAATGCAGAAATTGATGGGGCGCTGACCTTTGTGGTTTTTCCTCCTGTAATTTTTCCTGAGATCCATTAATCCATACTTTGCTATCAGGTCTTTTTGTACTGTTCTTGAGAGGTGCAATGTCCTCACCAGGCCATGGGAATCCAATGATGATGTTTTTTCTAGAAGTCAACTAAATCCTGGGCACCACTTGGAACACGAGATGAGTCCATGATGCCACAGCTCTCTTTTGCAGGTGATTTTCTGGCTTAGTTCCTTCCCATTTTACCTCCTGCCCAAATGCAGTTTGGTTGGGCAATTCACCCTAATGATATTTTTGTGGACCACAGAGTGATAGGTAAAATAAGCCCCTGAGTTAGAGAGTAGAAAAAAATTCAGCAGCTTGTGCTTTGGGAGAAAAGAGGGAGAGGGAGAG
>WBND01000405.1:759332-772501 GCA_013398595.1 Tychaedon coryphoeus
TATTGGAAACATCTGTATATACCAGGTCTTATGGGCCTAAGCTTTTTAACTTGGAATATTTTTGGAAACTGTGTTTACTTTTGTTTTGGGTATTGATTGAATTTTTTTTGTTGTTGTTTTTTGTGTCCTTTTTTAGGTTTTTTTTTGTTTTGTGTTTTTTTTTTTTTTGTTTGTTTGTTTTGTTTTGTTTTGTTTTGTTTTTCAAGTATTACTCATTCCTTCAAACACAAATGAGAACAGGGTAAAACCAAAGAAAAACAAATAATAATTAAAGAAGGATAATTAGATGAATTCCACTGCAGGATGAAAAGACTGAGCCTTCTGAGGAAACTTTGCAAAATGTGAGCACCCACAGGTCTGCAGATCTGCTATTTCTGGAAGCCCCTGGCACTGCTGTAGCTTGAGCTGCATCTTTAATGTCAGTTCATCACCAAGAATTTCTGTCTTTGCACTGTGACAAAGCCTTATAACTATTTTACAAAGAGGGAAATGTCAGAAAAGAAAACAATTCTGTGACAATTTCTTCTGGAATAGAAAAACGTCTATATATTCCATGGGGAATGTCCTTGTTTAGTTCATTCAGTTAGGCAGCAAATCTTTCTTTGCTGTCCTCTACATTTTCCTCCTGGCTTGTTTCTGCAGCTTTTCACTCAGCATGTTTATGAAGACTCACAATGCATCCAGATTTTGTCCTGTGCTTTGGATGAGAATTTTAAATGCACAGCTGACACCCCATGTCACCAAAGGGGAGGAGAGGCTCCCAGTGTCCTCTTAGGACAAAGCAATGGGATGCTCTTTTCCACATTTTCCTACTCCAGTGTAGCTCAGAGCAAGGGAAAATTTGGCACAGTGTCAGTGCCCTGGCTAAAGGGGTCGGAATTTTGTTCATCTGCAGCCCAGTGATCCCCCTTTGCTGTGAAAATCTTCCTGGAAGGTAAAGGATTTGCTAGACCTGAAAGTTGCCTTCTGCAAAGCTCAGAGGTGTTAGCAGGTTCCAGGTTAAACACGCTGTAATTGCAGATCATTTGGCATCAATCTGAGCAGCAGGCAGAGTGTGACATGTTCAGGTGACAGACAGCTGGCAGGAAATGGATTTAGAAAGGAATTCCACAGCCCCAAATTGTGGAGGGTTTGTCATTTTCTCACCTGGCATTTCAAAGTTCTGAAGTCTGGCAGAATCTTCATTTGGGGTTTGGATGAAAAGCTTGGAATTCCTCTAATATGTGGCATTATAAATAAATATTTTTTCCTTTTTTTCTTCCCTCTTTTCCCAAGTGGAGTAAAAATACTTTTGAGTTTTTCTTCACTTAATCCTTTAAAATCTTAATAAATAAGCACACAGACCTACACTGTTTTGGTCTCAAAGGCAGATTTCTAAATAAGTGGTGTTATACAGAGAATCTTTAGCCAAAGTGAACTAATTCTTTTTTTCCAGATAGAAAACACATTACATCCCTTCTGCTAGATCCTCAGGCTGTGGGACATGGTTCAGAAAAGCTCTGGAAAGCTCTGAGAGTTGGACTAAGCTTTAATGAGGCTTTAAATGAGTCTTAAGTTATTTGTGAAGGGAGTTCAGAAAACTAGTCAAAAGCATGATTTTCTGTTTCAGGATTTGTCTTTTTCTGCAATTTCTTGTTATTTGATCCTTTTATGCCCAAAGAGTCCTACATACTTTGGCTCATATGCGCTAAATCTTTTAATTCAGACTTCAAGGCTTTAATGGAAATTTAAGTGGAATTTAGCCAGACTGTTCAGCAATTTGAAGGATTAAGTCTTTTTCATATAGCCTACTTCTCTGTATTAGAGCACTACACTTATTTGCTTTACTTTACTTTTTTCTTTTTTTTTTTTTTTTATACTAATGTTCTGTAAGGATTATGTGAAAAATTGAATGCTTGGTAGCCAAGCATCGAAAAAATTTTCTCTAATAATTTACCAAAAGCAGAATGTGGGATTTCAATGTATTTTATTCTTCTGAATTTCCCAAACCATTTACCTGTGTTTTAGCTTCAAACAATACCAGCTTTTCTTCCTTCTGAGAGCTATAACCTCCAATGCTTTTAGAACAATCAAACCAGAAACTTGTTTTTCTGCAAATCATTCTTCACATCACCACCCTAGAATCCTTAGCCAACATTTATACTTTCTTTATTTGCCAAATAACATACTATAAACTTCAAGAAGATTTAGCAGGACATCGAGGATCATAAAAAAAAAAAAAAAGATAAGGGGTTTGCAAATCCATGCTTTCATTTAGACAAATAAGAAAAAAGAACTGTATTTACAAAAAGTCTGGTAGGTACAACTGTGAGGGACAGGAGAACCAGGTGGCCAAGTAACTTTATGTACATGTGAGGCACAAACTCCTGTACAACATTTCTCCCTTGCTTTGATATCTGTGCAGGAGCTGCCTCCAGCCATGGGCTGTGCAGTGCAGGCTGCTACATAAACAGAGCTGAATTCAGAATATTTTGCCCAAGGAATTCAAGACAGAGACTCCACATACTCAGTTTGCAGTAGGGCCAGAGTCATTGCTGTGAGAGCAGGGTGCTGACACCAACATGAAGGTTTTTGGCTGAAGATCAGTGAGAATTCTGGTTATAATGGACTTGACAGGATCTCAGCAATGTCAAAATGATAGAGCAAGACATTCAAAGATGTGTGAGTACTCAATGTCTTCACAGACCTGGATACTTAGTGCAGGCTCATAAATAAACAAGTGACTGGAAGTTACCAGCTTCAAGCTTCCTTGACATTTTTAACATTTCCCCTCACATGTAAAACCATTAACATTGCTCTTTTTGTGGCTTCTCTACAGTTCAGCAGTGAGAACAGGGACGTATATCTCAGAAGAGGTGTTCTGGGACAACAGCTCTTTTAACATAGGAAACAGCAGGCAAAAGTATTCTTACATTGGAAGAGCAGACAAGGAAACCTGTTGCCAATAACATTGATAATCCTAATAATTTGTGAAAGGAAGTTCTGAAAAAAAAGTTAAAATGAGTAGTTGGGGGAAAATGAAAGTGGATTTAAGGTACTTTAATGAAAGTTTCTAAGGCTAAATTGTAGTGATAGGATACTGATTTTTTTCTTCTTTTTTTGCTATTAGACAAAAACAGCACTATGATTCTTTTTAATAGGCTTTAGAAACATCTGTTATGATACCAAACAAAAAGGTACTTAATCTTAAATGACACAGTCTTTTCCATTTAGAACGCAGTTTGCAAAATGAATACTAATCTCTTAGAGAATAATAGGCCACCTTTACCTTATTTATTACAGACATATTGTCATTATCAGCTATGCTGAATCAAGGTGACATCATATGGGACATAATGATTGCTTGCTGTGTGAAGTAATCAAAGTATATTCCTTTGTATTCCTATAAACTGAAGTAGACTCAGAGAAAAGCTCTCTCTCTTTCCTCCCTTCTCCTTTTCACTTTGCTTAGGTCATGAAGGCTGATGACCACAAAGAAAGATGGTAATTGGACAGGACACGTTTCTTCCTAGTGTTTGATATTTTTATTCCTAAAAGACATTTGGACCACAGGAACAAATAAAAGCTTTTAGCTAACTCTGTTTTGTTCATGGAAAATATCCATGAGATATTTGTGGTATGTGGTAGATGTGGCTACTAAAAGAGATCAGGACCCTTTATCTTCTGAGGTCTGGAAAGATTCATTTCACTTAACCCAAAACATTTGCAGAAGCAGTTTGAAGTTATTGATCCCTCACTGCTGTCTAGTGGCTCCTCCAGTGGTGTGCAACTCACTCCTCTCTCTCCATTTTCTTTCCCCAGGCAATAGCATCTAAAGTTGAAAACAAGCCCAAGCTAGCGATATCTTTCCCTACATCAAACCCTTTTGATTTTCAAGATAAATATAATTACTTTCTGTCCATTCAGTAGCACCAGGATCTGCATTAAAATATCAGTACTAGTTAAAATGTTATTCTAAACGATGTAAGACATTTTATGATTTAAATTCCTTCTAAACTTCCCTAGTCTCTGCTCTGGACAGTCCAAAAACAAAAATTTATTTTGAACCCTGAACCCCATTTTTGTGGATTCGTAGACATAGACTTGCTAATAAAATAAATACATAAACTGGCTTTTGGAGTTCAGTGAGTGATTGGTTTACAGGCAGATTGTTTGTTTATTCAGTGACCCTCAATTGTGTAAGTTAAAGTCATGGCATAGAAAAAGTTAGAAAGAGTTATTGAGATTTTTGCAACGCTGTAATTACTCTCCTTTTGTTGTACTACCTTCTGAAATATCTGATATATAAAAACTCCTGAAAGCATCTCCCTCTTAGAAAAAACATACTGTTTGAAAGCAGTTCTAAAGGACAGGGAGAAAAAAGAAATAGCAAGAAGACCTTTCATATATAAGTATATTTTTTAATATATGTGTCCATGTGTATATATATTTCTCATGCCCTTTTTGCTTTGTGCAAGGTAGTCTTATTGGTTTATAAACATATATATGTCAGTACATATATATATATATATATGAATGCATTTAGAAACAGCAGAAGGCCTGCACTGTGCTGCATGTGTCTCTGCTATTACAAAGTGACTGGTACATTATATTTATTAAAAATCAATATGTCTTTTACAGATACATCCCCAAGCCATTGCTGTCTTAATGTTCTGCCTCTAAAGAACAAGACTCTCCCATTCAGCCAAAATACAATTTTCTAGCTTGAACTCTTGGACTCTATTTGTTTTTAAAGAGAAGTCATCCATATCAGTAATAGATATGGTGGCAGTTTCTTTAAACGAAAGAAAAAAATCTGTTCTAAGATTTAAGATAAAATGATTAGAGAAGTGCAGGAGTTGTGCACAGTGCACATAAGATTATTCTACTTAATTTCTAAATAGGTGTATGTGTGATGATTTAATATAGCATAACTAACTGAAGTGCCCAGAACTGATATGATCCTGAACCTTGCACAGATTATATCATCACTTTTAAGAAATAGGTGGATGGACATCGTGCAAGGACCTCCACTTTCCCCTTGAGAGCTTGTTTGATCAAATATTAGTGCTGCACAAAGGGAGCAATGCTGCTTTCAGGCCTGCAGAGCTGGTCAGTGGGTCCAATTCACAACTCATTTTTGGGTGAGATTTGACACCTTTCATATTCTTCTATCAGGGGATGTTCAGATTGGACATCAGGAAGAATTTCTTCATGGAGAGGGTTGCTAAGCATTGGGATGGGCTTCCCAGAGAGGTGGTGGAGTCACAAATCCCTTGAGGTGTTCAAAAACTGACTGGACACGGCATTCAGTGCCATAGCTCAGCTGACAGGGTGGTGTTTGCTCAAAGGTTGGACTGGATGATCTTGGGGTTCTTTCCCAACCAAAATGATTCTGAGATTCTGTGATATGGCATTGATCCATGTAATACAGCTTCATAAAATGGCCAGTAGCAGACACCTGAAGGCAGGAGTAAGAACAAAGTAATTGTCCAGAGATACTTTCCTCAAACACTCCAGTTTCCAGCAGTCTGTGTTGCATAGACATCTTCTGTTAGATCTTCCTTCCATGCATTTTTCTTTTTTTTTTTTTTAATTTTATGCAAGCACTCAGCATCCAAATACTTTGGGCCAAAGAGTTTCTCAGCTTACATGTATTTAAACAGCTGTATATTAAGATATAATTAAGCTAAACCTGTCATGTTTTGAGTGGCATTTGCATTATCAACTTGAAGCTCAGGCTGGCAAATTCTTAGGGTTCAGTCATAAAGACACCTTCTTAAAATATGAATTGCAATCTCTTAAAATGTGCAAACTGGATGGGTGGAATACCTCTTATTAGTTCTGGGGACAGCAATTCCACATGCAATTGGGTTAGTAGTTCACTCATCCCAGTTTACCCATCAGCTTCAGTTTGTTATTCATAGGAAAAAGCTTCCCAGCACAGCAGGAGTCTGGTTGGCAAATAGGGCTCTTCCAGGCTGTCACAAGTTGAGTAATAAAAGGCTGCCTGAGTAATTGGTCCTCAGCCTCTGTGCTAAAACCCTCAGGACACCCTTTTCAATTGGATTGCAGGCCTTGGAATTAAAGAAGAAGTGGAAAGAAGATAAATTTTAAGTATTATTTCCATGTCTCAAAACATTCCCGACTGCTCTATACCAACACAGCACTCCAACTCCTAAATTTCTGGTGGATTTCTGTTTATCAGGTCACAGAGTTACCTAAGTGGTCTAGAAAGGCAGGAGTGTTACAGTACTTGTGCAAAATTACTGGATGCTGACATAATTGAACTCAAACAAGAGACACATTGAAGGAAGACAGTTGAGGAAAGATTGCATCAGTCCACACAACTCTGCAATTATATATACAAGCTCACTGGGAGTAATTCTATTTGTATTGCTATTATAAAAATGGGGAAAATACTGTTTAGGGACTTTACAGGGCCAAAATACTGACATCTGTTTCGTTCTTTGTCCAGTTTTTTGTCCTGACTGGAAGTTTTCATTGTCATGAAATAGAAATAGAAAGGCAGCAGAATGTCACTAACCCTGTGACGCAATAAAGAAACACACCTTTGGGTCCATGAGTAACTGACAAAGAAAAACACCAACAAAAATTGTCCTCCAACCTACAGACTGCTAATAAAATGTACAGCAAAAGAAACTTTTATGCCAGAGGGTTCTTTCCAGTAGCCTAAGCAACTACCGTAAATTCCCTACATGCTGTTCAGTTAAGTTCAAATCATCTGAATTATAGAATATGACAGAGAAAACCATCCTCATCTTGAAAAGAGCTGCATGCTCCTTGGGGCTGTTGGATTCAGGGAACAAAAGTAGTGCCAGGCCCTTCTGGTGCCATCCCACTGATGTCAACAAGCTTCCACCAGCATATCTGACAGCAGAATTCAACTCCTCATTTCTATGTAAAAGATGCCTTTATGGTAGGATAAAGAAGCCAGGCCACCCCATGCTGAATTTAAATGTGGCAGTCCCCTAAGAACTGACAGTAGACAGAAGAATAATATGTGTATACAAATGAAAATTCACATTTCAACCTTAAAATTGTTTCTATATATTCAAAAAAATCAAATTCATATTTTAAGAAGGTGCCTTTATGTCATTTAAAAAATGCTTGCATTAAAGTAAAAATTTAGCAAATTCCTTAAGGCAAAAATAAAATTAAAATAAAAAAGATGTGTCTGGATGTAACTATCACACAAATGGAAAATGTACTGAATAATCAGAGTTCAGTGTATTATAAAACCTTCACTGTACTGAGTGTTTCATGTGTAGTTTTATGTGAATGATGCTGCATTCAGCTGCAGACAATGAGAATCAGCTGAGATCAGGGACCAAGGACAATAATCACTGAATGGATGTTTATAGAGCACATGAATAGATGTTTCATCCAGCCCACCTTGGAGAGCTTTCAGCCTTGACAGAAAAGGCAGACAGGGCCACCCAGGAGATAGATCTGTCTCACACCAGCTTTACTGTCACTGTCTGCTGACTGTGATCCCAAATCTATCGTGGAAAACTCAAACAATCCTGGTGACACTGCCCTCACATTGCCAGGATCTTCCCTGGTTTTGAGTCAACCTTTTCACACAGAAAATTTTCAGGAATAATTCCCATTGGAGTTTGGCATGCAGGAAATCCCAGCGGTCACTCTGAGTAGTTTGGTTGAGTGCAGCCACCTTGTTTTGAAGGGGAAAACAGTTGGCTGCAGAGGAAATGAACAATTTAAAAAATTGATTCCTGATGCCAAGGAATGCTTCTGAGGAAGTCTAATTGTTTAAATGTTTTCATAATTGCCTAGTTTCCATTTAATCCATCCCTACATTAAGAACCTGTGAGACAGCAATAAATGCAGAATGAAGAACCATTACAGTTCCTGTTTGGGATCTCATCTAAAGGTTGATCTTTGCAACCCTTAACAAGCACAATGCATCTTCACATGGCATACAAAATGCCTGGTTTTGTGACATTCAGGACTATGCAATCAACACATATAAAGGTGGCTTATTTTTTTTTTAAGAAAGTTTCAGTTGTGCTCCTAAGACTGAAAATACTCACAAGTTTAGCAATGATTATATTGATCTACCAGTCACCTCCGTGGAGAACAGAGAAGAACTGCTCAGGTCAAGCAGTTTTTAACATTTTTGTTACCAGAGACTCATGGAAAGACAGAGTTTTGGTTTTTAGACCTTAAGAAAAGTGTTTTTATTGACATGCTTTCTCTTGCCTTTCTCTAAGGAAGGTGCCTAGAGCTGTGTTCCTGATGTAGATATTTAATGGGATGTGTGCACTGAGCCTTCTTGCCCAAAGTTAATAAAGGCAAAGAGCAACCTGGAACTGATTTCCATGCTATAAATATAACTAATACTTTTGGCTAATTTCTAGACTTGATTTTTAATCAATTAATTAATTATTTAATGCTCAATATGCACACATGAGCCTCATTAAGACATGAAATCAAGATATTGTTCATTTACCATTATTAACAATTTCATGCAAATCTCAAAGAATAATATCTCCTTTTTTTTCCTCCCATCAAAAAAAAGACAAAAAAAAAAATCCAGCATGATTAATTACACCCTAAGCACCCTGTGAGCTATGTAAACTATTTCTGCTTGATACCTCTTCCCAACAGTTGTTCAGTCTTGCTCTGCATTGGTAGAGAACAGCTGAATCCTGCTCCAGCATGCCCTCCAAATTAAACAAACAAACAAA
Organism: Tychaedon coryphoeus; assembly: GCA_013398595.1. Lineage (NCBI taxonomy): Eukaryota > Metazoa > Chordata > Aves > Passeriformes > Muscicapidae > Tychaedon > Tychaedon coryphoeus. Next base: position 768,044 of record WBND01000405.1, read on the forward strand.
CAAGCAAACAAACCAACAAAAAATGAACTTTGTTGATAGGCAATTTGTCTAATCAATTAGTATTTTTTCTAAATTAATGAATTCATTTTTGCAAAATCCCATCAGATATCTGACTCTTTGTCAATTTAATGTGAGAATTAAAGAGAAATCTTGCATTCAGTAATCTTAAACCAGGTCAGAATTTCTATAAATCAAAAAACAAATGTCTAACCCAAAGCTACCAGGAACCCAAGAAATTGTATCACACTGATTACAGGCACGAGCAGAAAAAACCCTGCAAAATCTGAAACTGAGCTTGTTTTTGTAATGTTCAATTTATGCCACAGCCTCAGTTCCTAAGAAATGAAAACTGCACTGAAGAACTGCTTTAGGATGCACTGTCACCACATTATGGATGTTCTAGGTCTTCTAAGAGAAATATCTAAGTGCACTCAATCCTCTCTACATGATCAGGATAAAAGGGACACAGGTATCTTTTTTTCACTTGAGTCCATCTGATTTTAATTTTTCCAAGAGAGGATATTGCAAGGACTCTTTTGGAATGTATTCTCTCCCCTTTGGTTTTTGTTGGCAGAAATCCTCAAATTGTTTTTTTCAGAGGGTAATTATCTTTGAAGAGTCATTCCCTGTTAATTGTTGTGAAATGTCAGCTGTATTTGAGATTGTTGTAGGAGTTTTCATTTATCGCTTTCAAGGCAGGATTGTCTTCAGTTCTTCGCTTAGCATGGAAGTTGCTAAGCCCACTACAAAAGCAGAAGGGGTTGGAATGATTTTATGTTTAAAGTAACATATTTTCATCAATTTTGAATGAATGTAGATATTGAATTGAAGACAGGTATATTGAGATATCTTCTAGAGCCATAGATATCCAGAACTACTCCTGAAAAAATAAATAAATTAAAAAACGACAATGTTTTCAATAATAAAGTATATGCAGGAAAATGTAAACTGAAGAGAAGGAAATGCCATAAATTTTCCCAAGGATGTACAATAGCATTAAACTTTATTTGTAAAAATATATTTAACTAGATGTTACGACCTCAATGCTTTCTTATAAAATGTAAAAGTTTTGATGCCATTAGACTGAAAATAGCTGACTGACTTTTACTTAAGTATAAGAACACTTTGTTGTGTGCATTCAATTGTACCAGAGATTCAAAGTGTATTTGTAAATTACAACAAATATTTGTTAATGGGGTATAAAGTGCTCAAAAGCTTCATGTACACTAGGTGGAAACAATTATGACTACTATCTTATAATGAAAGATCTGAAAATATACCAGATCTAAGGATTTCTTTAAACAAAGCAAAATTTTCTTCAATATTTCATTGGTAATTCTATTTTTAATCCCAATGTCAGTGCAAGTTCTGTGTCAATTTTTTAAAAAGTTGATATATAATGTGATGAATTCTTTTGGAAAAGAAGCAATTAGTAATAAATAGCTTGCATTCCATAGTGTGATGCATCAATTTAAGGCAGACATGGTTTCTGAACACATCCTTCAACTGAGAAAAAATTCTCTCTCCCATATGTACTTCTTAGATATGTTTGAAATACTAAATAATCTATTTCCAGAAACTCTCTGGAAATGTTTCCAACATATTTCCAAAATTTATTGCAAAAATGAAAAAGATACTAATATTTCCAAGGGTATTATTAAGGGTATTATTATTGGAAATTTAGGGGTTGATCCTTTTCTAAGTTTTTCAGTCTTTTTGTGTTGCACATGACTTAAAAATCTATTACTGTACAACAGTGAAGAAAATCAATGGTGTGACATTATATTTATTTTTAATCACTAAAGAACACAGTTATCTGTTAGGTTTGATGTGAAGGTTTTGATCATCCCAAAATGCCTCCTCTTGACTCTGAGCATGTTCTTTCTCTGTGATGTCTCACACTCTTTTGCTTTTTATTCTCAGATTGGCTTTGCCAGCCATTTTTCAAATCTGGGAGCATGTTCTGGAAATTTGGTAAGCAATCTGCCTGAAGGAGGAACGCCACCAACAACATAAATTTTGGTTTTGGCAAAGAATCATAGACCCATGGAATAATTTATGATGGAGAGGACCTCAAGAACTGTCTAATCCAACATTCTGCTCGAAGTCAGCTCAGCTCTGAGGTCAGGCCAAGTTTCTTGGGTCCTCTCTTAGTCAGGATTGAGGGTGGAGTTTGCAAAAGCTCTTTGGACAACCTGGACCTCTACATGTCCACACAACAAAAGAAACTTTTGCTTGTATCTAGTGTACACCTCTCTTGTTTCAGTTTATGCTGCTGTCTCTTGTCCACCCAGCAGACACTGCTGATGGATCTGATGTGTGTCTTCTCACTGACTCAACCTCTATCAGATCCCCCCACATGTTTCCCTTCTTCAGGCTTAACAATTCCAGTTTCCTCAGTTTCACCTCATGGGCCACATGCTTCAGCCTCCCCACCATAATATTTTTAAAATATTTTTGAAATGAACACTCCAGAGAGATCTCTTCAGAGTACCTGCTCATTGTGATCTTTTTTAAATAGAAAGATACATTGTTCTACCCACAGGTGATGTTACTGTGAATAATTCAGAGATGATAACCATCTCCTTTTGTAGATGTTTGAGTGCATCCCATCTGTGCACTCTGAGACCAAGTCTTACTCTACATCCCTCTAGGATTTTCCGGGAGACTCCTTATTTGAGATTGTAAATTCAGTGCACAGAGAGTAAATTTACAAGTATTGCTTTTATATGGAAAAGCATTCTCATGTTCCCAGCAATTATAGTAATTACCCTCACTTTACCCTCGTTTAGATTAGATAACCCTCACTTACAGTCCATGACTTGTCCTTCTCTCAGCACACTGAGAATGTGTCCACCTTCCCCCTGAAGGGAGCCAAGCTCATGCTAAAGGCTTCCTTTACTGAGCTGAGCATTCTGCCACCCATGGAAAATTAATGTTTGTCTGATTGGTCATCTGCCCACTCAGGTTTGTTGGTAAAATATCACCAGCAAACATTGCTCTCTGTATGCCCCTCGAAAACACAAAAAGTACATGGAAAAATTCACCCACTGATCCAATGAATTGAATCTTTCATCCTTTGAGCAAATATAATTGAATTGGCTGTTATGGTGGTTGTTTTCAATTATTGCCTCAGAATTTATTGGCTTGTCCTCCTGCTAGAGACCTTGAGAGTTGGACAGGGAATTCTATCATTGACTGCCTTTAAGAAAACTATTGTGGTAGCTAGTTTTGGTTAAATTTTAATATTTAATATAATTGTAGTGTAAAGGGCACTTTGGCCCATTGCCATTGCTGAGCAGCAGCTGAAGCAGCAGTCAGGATGCTCCACACAACCTAAAATGATGGTAGGTAACTACATTCAAGTTATTTACTTTCACCCTTGATCAATAAATTAGGTCTAGAAAGTTGCTTGTCCCATCCCAAGGTGATATCTCAAGGTGTGACTTTCTTACTTGTAGTGGTGATAAAAAGTTACCTCCACACCGTGGGGTAGAGAGGAAAAAAATAGAGAAAGGTTATGGCAGGGCAGCTTCAGGGGATTTGTGGCAAACATACACCAAAGTCCAGAGCTGGACTTTGCACGAATCTGGACTCTGATTTTGGTACATCCATGGGAATCCATTTAAACCCCCTGCTGGATAAATGTTGGTAGTGATGGCTCAACACAAGGCAGTGCCTGAATGCAGCTCGAGGATGGCAAGAGAGTTTTTTAACCTCAGCTGCACAATCCACTCTCTGTAATATTTTGGGTATTTAAGCCAACTAATTTAAAGCTAGCCTGGGCATCTGCAAACCCCAGTCACACACCTGAGCACAGGACAGACAGACTTTTCAGAAAGCACCTGTTCCATCCTGCTCTTGCTGCTGATGGCACAACTGAGGAGAAATCCAGCCTGTGCTCCCAGAGCAGGCTGTGACCTTCACTGAGAAGAGACTCTGGGAGGGAAGCAGGGTGTGAAATTGGAGCTACCTGCTGTAATTTTGCAAAATTAAAATGAGATGAGCAGCCAGTGTTCCCAGCCAGCTTCTTGCAGATCAAAGCTGGGCTGCTCCAGCTGACAGGCACATGGCACTGGAACAGACTCACGTGCTGACATTGCTTTCCTGAGGAATGCCATCCCCTTGCAAAGCTGCTGCCCTTGATAAAATGGATCAGAGGGTCACACTCCTCTCCCTGCTGAAATTTTATCACACAGGCAGATGCTCAAGCAAAACTGTTGAGGGGATTCACTTCATCTAACATCCATCTCCTGCCAAATGTCCACTCTGATGTGCCACCTGAGTTGGCATGTATTGAAGTCAGAACTGTTTTTTTCTTTCCTTTTCCCCTTTTCTCTTTTTCTTTCCTTTTGTCCTTTTCTCTTTTTCTTTCCCTTTCTCCTTTTCTCCTTTCCTTTCCTTTCCTTTCCTTTCCTTTCCTTTCCTTTCCTTTCCTTTCCTTTCCTTTCCTTTCCT
>WBND01000405.1:774112-787735 GCA_013398595.1 Tychaedon coryphoeus
GATCTTCAAGGTTCCTTCCAACCCAACCCTTCTCTTATTCACAAGAGTAAAGTCATTTAACTTGGCTCATTCCAGCTACAGATATGAGCCATGAAGTTATTTACCCCATGGCTGACAATCAGCAAGGGGTTTTGTTGCAGTGTGTTCATTTCCTCCTGAGAAAGCCTGAAAATTCCTCTTCTTTGCAGGGTTTTTGAGTCTTGCTGAAGTCCTGCCTACAATCTCAGATCCCTGCCTCTCCTTTTACCTCCCCTGCAGAGTCTGATCCAGGAGGTGCCCAGGAGGATCCCCAACACACAGAATTTTGGCCACTACCTGAGCTCTGCTTCAGCAGCAATGGCTACATGAGGAAAGTGTAACTGAAGTTAAAAAAAAAAAATCTAGTTTCTTCCTCACCTGTAGGGACAAACCAGACATCACAGATGAATGCTGCAGCCAGCCAGGTATGAAAAGTATATGGTGAGAGCAGCTCTCATCACTTATCTTCTGAGCACTGATGCTTTCCAAGCAATTACAACTCACATCCTTCGTCAGCCAGGCATGTGCCCTAACCACTAGACAGAGTCATGATTCTTTTTGCTCCTTCCCTGTAGCCTGATGAATCTTTAATTCTTTCATTAAAACTGGAGCAGCTTCAGCAAGACTTGTCACGGCCTCCCATTTTGGTGACTAAATTTATTTCCATTAATCTGTTGCTAGCAGCTTTTTACTGCTTGTGGCTTGCTCACTTGAAGAAGTTTTTGCTGACATGATTGTGTTGGCTGTTCCTTTGCCACTCTGTCCTTGGGTACTGGCATCTGATCTGTTGACCAATTTCATCAAGCTTGAAAGAAAGACAGAGGTTTTGCAGATAATTGAGTACTGAAAAGCATTATAAAGATGGACAGGTGGATAGAGGGGGAAGGATTAATCAGTTTGGCAAAAAGGAGGCAGAGCTCAAGTGTCAGCCTTTCCACTTAGCAGTAGGATTGCTTCATGGTGCAGCCAGGCTGCTGCTGTGCCTTTGCTTCCCCTTGTGCAATGATATGACAACCATTGGTGGGAAGAGCCACACAGTGAATTTCAAATTCCAGCAGCTCAGGCCCTGCTCCTTCTGATGAAAGTAACTCTTCTCCTTCAGAATTGCACACCCTAGGAATTTTAATGAGATTATATTGTTGATTCTTGTTCATCTGCTACTTCTGTCCTGTTCTTACAATGTTTACATAAAGTCATGACAATTTCACTTTTTAAGATTACTGATAAGGATGGTGATTAAGTAAATGTTATTATCACTATGACCTGTAAATGGAAAAGAAAAATCCCAGATGGATTCTCAGCTCTTGCTTTACCAGTACTTTCCTACTCCTTGGGAAAAAAACCCTAAAATTATTAAAAAGGACATGGAGAACTTAGAAAATCATTTATTTATGGTAGGAAATACCCTAAGCAATATTTGGGGGGAAAAAAATATGCAAGGTTCACACTTGATACCTGGAGTTGAATTAAAGAGAAAGAGACAAAGGAAGCATGCAGGTAGGAAAGCAAACATTGCTTTGAAGAAAACGGTTCAAATACCTGATCTTGGGAGGAAGTGTTGATAATCTCTGTCCAAATTTTGGTAATGATTTCCCAGATATCTTGAAATGTACAATGATTTATTTTAATCTTCTCTGTATCTCCCTAAAAAAACCTAACTACACGAGGGTATTAAAAAAAAAAAAAAAAAAAAAAAAAAAACAAAAAAAAAAAAAAAAAAAAAAAAAAAAAAAAAAAAAAAAACAAAAAAAAAAACCAAAAAGCAACAACAAAAAACACATAAGGAATAAGAGAGATAGAATTACAACTCTTTCAAGATTAGAGAAAAAAAAGCCCAGTTTTTGCAGTTGTCACTAAAGGAATCTGTGCAAGACTTGTGTTGCTTGAAATATTCATAAGGGATCCCAAAAAGGGAACAAGTAGAGAAGTGACAAAATTTGCAGATGACAGAAAATGATTCAGGACATTTTAAACTCAAAGACATGCACGAAATTGCAGCAGGTTTTCCTGATGCTGTGGGTGATAAAGAGCTACAATTGCTGATGGAAGACAGTTCTTGTTAAATGCAGAGGAGTAAACAGGACAGAAATTCTCACTGTACCTAAAGAGAGGCAACTGCTAGATTAACTTTTGCCATTCTGAAAAGGATCAAAGAGTCACTGTTTCTGGTCTCTCCAGAAATCCTGCTCAGTAATAAAGAGCTTTCATGAAGGGAAATAGAGCACTGCTGTTAAAAATTATAGAGAATAAAACACAAAAAACATTAAGGGAAAATTTAGGAGAAATATTTAATTTTGTGCCTGTTTAGAAATTCTTTTCTCAACTTCAAAAAAGAGATAGAATAAAAAAAACAGGTAAGAGCAAATTAATGAAAAAACTTCTCTATAAAGTATTTTGAGCAATTTTGCAAATTTAAGCAAATATTTTGAGACTTTTCAGATAAGAAAAGTGAAGGAGAATATGAGAGTCCACCAAAATCATGAGCTGCATGGAGAAAGAGAACGAGAAATGGTCAGCAGAAAATTCTTTCATTATTCACTTTTGAAAACAGAAAAAAATCAAGTAAGCTGCTCTGAAACTGATAGAAATAATCATTTTTTTCACCCAGTGTATGATTAAACAGTGGAATTCAATGGGGTTTTCAGAAGGTCAGAAACTAAATTGGTCCAAAATCAGACACATTTGTGGGAGAGAGCTCTTGTGGGATCTGCTATAAATCCATCCTGCAGCAGGGCTGAAAAGGATGGGGGAAGGTGGGAAGTCTGGAGGGACACAGCACTCTGAACACTTCTTTGGTGTTTTGAGCAGATTTTTTTGTGTAACACCTTAGGACCACAAGCACAATTGCAGGTTTCAGCTCCTTCACCATTTGTTGATTTAGACAACAGTGTCTAAATTCCTGAAATGCTGCCCATGTCTTTAAAGGTATTGCTTTCTGCACAGCTATTCATTATTTGTTTTCTTATTTAATGTGTGTGAAAACAGTCTTTAAGTGTCAAAGAGACACAGCAGATGATTTCCAAATCCATTAAACTCCATACACCAAATTCTGCTTCTCCTGTGGTGTCAATGGCCTGGAACAGAAAATAAACCAGTTTGGGGTAAGTTATTTTCTTTCTATTTCAATAACTTGATTAGGTATGTTGAATTATAAAAAGCTCCCCTGGAAAAAAAAATGTATTCTGGTTTCATTATCTGCTGCTATCTATTTTATCTATCCAAACATATACTTATCTCCTGGACCCCTGAAAAGCTTTTAAAATAATAGTGATGAGTACTGCAGCTTTCCCTGGCCTGCCCTTTCTGACTGCTTGGGTAGACATTAATCCTGTATTTCAGGAAGCAGTAATTCCTGTATTTTGCAAGCAGAGTGAAGGTAAATTGACAAATTAAATTCTCCATGTATTTTACAATAGAAAAATGCAATGCCTAGTGAATCCTTGCAATGCCTTAAATCCCTCATAAGTACTTGTAAACTGTGATTTAATACCCTCTTCACTGCCTTTCACTGGTCTAAATGTGTTCAGCTCTTGAATCCCTTCCTAGGAAGAGTCCTTCTATTTGGAGAAAGCTGGGAAATTGTTTAGATAAGCAAAGGAGTGTTCAAAATGTTGTCTCAGAGAACTTTCTATTTGTTTTTGGAAATATTCCAGATTCCAATTTAAAGTAAAGGGCACCAGACTGAGCTCAGAGGGGTAGAGATGCGAATTAAAGACTGATTCAGCTGCAACAACAAATATAAGTTTACCCAGGATTTAGCTTTGGCAAGGTGCTCCAAGCACCTTCCTTAAGCAGTCTAAGGAGGAATGGTTTATTTGAACAAGTTCAAATGATGAAATATCTTAACACTGGTGTTAGTTATCGTATTTACCAGGCACAGAGAAACACTGATTTAGTAGATGTGGCGCATGTTCTGCGTGCAATACACTCCAATCACATAGTTTAGTGCTTCCTGTACTGCAGTGATTTTTGCATACAATAAATGTTCCCCATCAGCTCTCCTTTCTGTTCTTCCCCTCCATTTCCAACCCCTGCCCTTCCAAGAAATGTTCTGTTACTTCTGTAGTGAGTTAAACAAGTCCAATCTTTTTTTCTTTTTCTTTTGCTAATGTAAGCAGAAATGCTGCAAAATGCTATATTCATCTTAAATCTGCTTTTTTGGTATTTACATTTGCAGCAAATCAACCCTTGGCTTCAAACTTCAAACTCCCTGATAAAGACACACACAGCTGGCTTTATACAACCATAAACTCCATGTTTTCTAACAGCAGAGGTCTTGGCTAACCTCTTTTTCAACTTTACTCCAAAGGACCGATTAATTTAGATGATTCAGATCTGTGGCTTTCCATTCTCCTTGGAAATAGTAGAACTGTTTTCTAAATTGTAGCCAAACTGCTCTTACCAGTACCTATGTTTCTCACAATCAGCACCAGAAGCTGGTGCTCCAAGAAAGAAATCCCAGATACCACTGAAATGAATGGATTTGCTTCTCTTCCAAGAAAAGGCAAAGGGAATTTCATTCCAACACAGCACATCAGAAATGCTCAGAAGATCATTGAGTTTTGGCCTCTAATTTGGTGTAACCTTCTCTCACTTCTTTCAGCTGTTCCCTAAATCGAATCTCAGCTGGTAATTATTGAATGGCTCAGTCCTTTTATGTTCATTTTTTCCTCTGTCCTATTTCACAAATGGAATCAATTGTTGCCAAATGATGCAGAGCTGTTTGGAGTAAGAGTCTTGGCATTAGCAGTCCTGGCAGTCCTGTTAGATTTGTTTAGTTTCTCTTCTAATCTCTGCATCCAATCCCAACTTCACAATTTGCCAATCTAGAAGGCTTAAAAACACTCAAACAAAAATCCCCACCTGACACTGAAATGGTTTGATTTCCTTAATATAATTATTTTCATTCTGATTTATTCTCCCATTTTGCCTGTTTCCCCCTAAATTGTTAAACTACCTGGGTTGCCTCCACCATCTCCATGTGTCACCCAGCACACGCTGAGCTAGCACAGGCACTTTGGCACAACTGTCCTCTTTGCTGTGCCTGAAAATCCTTTCCAGGACTAGAAGACCATGTTAAATCAGTGGGTCCAGAAGAGTTTAACTCCTCTGACACCTTACTTGAAAAATACTTGGCACTGAGATTAAAACCCTGACATCCACCAGGGTCTGATGCTCCCCGGTGGAACTATTATAGGAGAGAACACTGAGGATGAAAGACCTGGCTGGACAAATCATAGCTCCTACAAAACTGGAAAACCTTTGACATTGGTCCTGTTTGCAGAGAGGTAGCACGTTTTAATTGTGTCAAAAACACAGTCCAATTATTACTTTATAAAACATTATTAGTTTATTATCACTTATTATTAAAACATATTACTTTATAAAACATCTATTTTGAATAGGCTTGTATCTTACTGGCTGGTTTCAGGATGTAAATGTGCATAGTTCCTCTCCAGAAAGCAGGCTACATAAATAAATAATCAAATGAAGGATTTTGGATTAACACTTTAGAAAATTTGGGGCTAATTCTGAGAGATTTTGAAATGGCCATTTCTCTTTATCTGGATGGATATTCAGCACTGGGAATCCGTACAAGATCTCTGTCAATCTAGGATTTAGCAAGATTAACCTCCTTTCAAACCAAGTTTGTTTTGAGACTGACAGCTTCTTTTCATCTCTTTAAGCTATTACTGCCAGTTAGTAGAAGCTTTCTCGACCAGAAAATAACAGCTTATTTTAATCCTGGTTCATGAAAAGTTAACTCAAGTTCCACAGAGATCTAATCAGACTCCTAAAGGTAATTTTGAGTAGAAATCCTAGGTCATGACCTTCATAAACATTTTTTAAATAAATATAGCCTCCTATTTCAATAATATGCCAAAAAATATCAACACTGAAATCTCAAAAAATGGCACATTGCAATTAAACATTAAAACAAGGTAAAAAATATAACCAGTAGAATGTATATCAATTGCATCCCCTTTTCTTGACATTAACAATTCTCATCGAATTTGGATTTGAATGATATGTATTTGTAAGCATTGGAGTAATTTTCTGAGCACATTTCTGAGCTAAAGGCTGTCCAATTCTTTCTGGTTCATCTCCTGACAAGCTCCTTTAATTTGACTGTTTTTCATTTAGCCTTTCCAAGCAGGACCAGCCATGGTTAAAGCAAGCTGACATTCCACTGTTCCAGAGAGGACTCATGAGTCAGGAGACAGGTCAGTAACTACTGCAAAGCAGTATGTGTATGTTGGACAGCCAGAAACTCAAACAGCAATTATAATAGGCAGAGCAGATAGAACTTGGCTAAACTCATCTCCATATTTGATGTGTTGCTTACATGGGAATTTTATTTATGAGTACAGATGTTTTGTATTCTGCTTATTGTTCTCATAGAGGAAGAAAGGAAAAATGAGCTCTCATGTTTGAGCAAGTTTGATTTCTGGTGTAACTTCAATAGTCTTTGGTCCTTCATGTCCTTAAACACAATCTATGTCTTTAACTCATCTTGTGCCTGTTTCATACATTTATAAAATTTTCTTATACTGCACTATTTGCTTAAATCCTCTTCCATTAGCTCTCTGAATACTGACAGACAGCAGTTTTGAAATACAAAGAATAAAATAAGATTTAAAAAGCATTTTACATGCCATTAACTTTCCACACAATGAGCAAAAGCTTCTGGATATTTGTAACACCAAATTTCAGCAACCATAATTAAGTCATTCTCAGTGTAGGTTGATTTCTCTCATTACATGAACAGTCTAGCACTGGAGTGTGCTGCCACAGTGAAATAACACTGAACTTCAGGTTTTGCTGGTGACTATAGCTGCTGTGGGTTTGTTTTTAAATAATTATTTTAGTGTTAAGTCTCCTCTTGCCTTTAAATCCCAGCCCAGCTTTTCTGCCTGGTATAACAGCTGTCTCATTTGGTTAGAGACTGTCACATGGGAAGGAAAATATATGATATATGCAGATATATATTTGTGTCCCTGACCATGCTTTACTGGGCTGATGTTTTCCCAGCACACATGAAAATAAACATATGTGGTACCAAAGCTACAGCAGATGAAGTTACAGCCTGCAATAGAGGTAAAAGAAATGGGAACAGATAATTAAAGAAATAGTTTAAGAAGGACTTTTCTGGCTGACGTATGAAGGCTGAGTAATTTCCATACTGAAAGAAATATTTTTCAATGTTCAAACAAATTTCACATCCAGTTGTAAAGGCTTAGGTCTGATTATCTTTCTATTTTTCCTTGCTTTAAACAGTGATTTGATGTTTAGACACTAAGAAAATGATATTGGTCTGAACTTCACCTAAGTGTTTTGTGAAATGAGTCTCCAGTTCTGCAATGATTGCTACTCTTTGATTCCTGTAAACAGCTGAGTAAGCTAATAAATATGTAAAGGTGATTCAATTAAAAATGGCATTGTAAAACAGGAAAATCCAGAGTTATATGAATAATTTCACACCCCATGCAAAATTGTCAAATTTTATCAGCTAGCCTTGTGTAAAATGAAAACAGCATTTTTTGACAAGTCAAGCAGCCTACATAGGCTAAGAGGCCAATTTGTCCATTCTGCTGTGTAAATCCACTTGGGAAGTAGAATTATGGGAAAAAAAATCTGTTGGGAACTTGATACAAAGCTTTAATCCAGGATAGGACACATCTCTATGTTGTTTAAATGTTAGATGTGTGAGTCCATACTAGGAATTGGTTTTCCCAGTAAATGGCCCATCACATACTGCCGTGGATCTTTTACTCAGGCTGGGTGAATTTCCCTCTAAGGATCCTCTATATTTTTTTTTCCCAATGGTTATAAAGGGAACATATGCTAAGTAACTCAGATGTACTCATCTAACTTTTATCTAAATCTGAGTTAGATTACTTTCTCCCTTCACCCTCTACAAACTGTTTCTGGGTAACTCAGAGTTCTTATAATTGTCTTTGGACTCTCAACAGGAAGTTATTTATTGACAGGGAAAGAGAAAAGCCATCACTAACCACACTGTTACTTGCTTTTTTTGCTTTCTTAATGTGTTTCTGCTCCCCAGTTTATGGATGCTTTTGTAATACAGCTCAGCAATGACATACACATTTTGTGTCTTATTAAATATTATTGTTTGTTTTTTCTTTTTTTTTAAATTTAGATACACTGAGGGATCAAAACATGAGTGAGCACTATCTAAATGCTGGGGATGTTAATCAAATGCATGTCAATCATACATTTGGAGATAAAAAATATTGTACAATTTGATAATTACTAAAATTGAGGAGAATCATTTAAAAAAAATGTGTACAATTTGATAATGACTAAAATGAAGGACAAAAATTTTCCCTTGACCATACATTAAGCAAGAGTAAAGCAGAGGCCTTATTATGAAGTAGAAAGTATATGTCCAAGTGTATTAAATTTGAAAAAGGGCTTTTTAACTAAGAAAAAAGCGGAGAGTAAAAATCCATGTTCAAGAAGAAAGACTTGTTGAAGTATAAAAAGGCAATTTGCCAAAAGAATTATGTTTCTGAAGGAAGCAGTGCATGCCAATTTTTAATCCAGAGCAAAATGTCTGTAGCTGAGGTCTTAACTTCTGGAACAAAGGGATTGTATGCTACATAACACTTGTAAAACAAGCAAGTAATCTCTGCACATGCCTGTGCAAGAAATGAATGGAACATTCTCAATTTATAAATGAGTAACAGTGAATCCTGAACATTTTTAATTAGTTTGTTCTGTTCCACTACAAGGAAGCCAGAATAGGACAAGGATGGCATGGTAATAAGACCCTGTACTAAAATGAAACCCCAAACCCCAAAGAAAGACTGTCTGCATTCTTCAGCAGAGTAAACCTGATATTCTAGGCCTCCAAACTTTCATCTATGTCCTTGAGTGCAGCCCTTATTAACAGAGCTAAGTGTATGAATTGGATGTGTTCTTGAGTAAGAAAGGAGAGGGACAGACACCAGCCCATACTGTGGATATATGAAGACAGGCTGAGAGAGTTGGGGTTGTTAAACCTTGAGAAAATGAGGCTCCAAGGAGGTGTTAGCACTTTCCAGTACCTAAAGGGGCTACATGAGAGATGGAGAGGGATTTTAAAAGGAAATGTAGTGATGGGAGAAGGGATAGTGGTTTTAAACTGGAAGAGGGCAGATTTAGATTAGGTCTTTAACTTGTGGGATTGGTTGTACATTCTTCAGCCCTGAACCTTCACTGCCTGAAAAGACATCAGGTGAATTCTTCAGTGTGTGAGTGGCAGATCTGGTATGGCATGCTGTCAACACTGGGTGTACTGTGAGCCTTTGAGACTTTAAAATGAGTCACTTGGTTCCCTAGAGCATCACTTGGAGTATTTGGGATTACACAGAATTATCCAATTGGTTTTAAGAGACTGTGCTAAACTGGAAGTGTATCATGGAATCACAGAGTGGTGTGGGTTGGAAAGGACCTCAAGAATCACCTGTTCCATCACCACCCACCAGATCAAGTTGCTCAGGGCCCCATCCAACCCTACACACACTGGGTCTTTCTGAATCTCAAGGCCAGGGCTTAGAGGAGCACAAATCAAACCTTGAAAGTGGTCTGAAATTTGCTGAGTGAAGTGAGGTCACAAAGCTCACAGCTGGTGCGAAAGAACAACACGACCAAAAATTTTTCTCCCTCGCCAAATTTGAAAGAATGTTGTCTCTTCTAAATGAAGAGGCTCAATGTTTTGCTCTGGTGGGAGATGTAAAGGCCATTTTTGTACTTCTGAAGAAAACAGCTTAGAGTAAACTGCCAATTGCAGCCCTTTGGGGCATTTGTTTTGCCAGCAGCAGTTTCATAAAGAGCCTTGGCTTAAGTCCTCTTCACCTCCACAGTGTATGCTGCTATTGCCAGCCTGCAGATAAACTCAGCTCTGTCTCAGGAGGCTGGAGACTGCACAGAGATTGCATAAAAGGGGAAGAAATCTCTTTTTGAGACCCATATGTGATTAATCACTGGCTGATATTCCCTCCACTTCTCTATAAATTTGTTGCATAAGACTACTGACTAACCCCCCTGAAGGGCTGTAATTTGTAACAAAATTAAAATGAACAATATTACTTTTAAACAAAACAAGTAGCATATAGGAACAGAAGCCAGTAAATACACACAGGGCAGGTCCTGTGGAAGTAAATTGATAAAAAATTCAATTTGATTAGGTTAATTATACTCAGAAGGGCTTTTCCTGCCTTAAAGAAAATCTGTTTTGGTTGCCTGTAGATATGGATAATGTTTAATGGAGACTTGTGGGTATTGGAATATAGTTACTTTGTGGCTGTCTGTTCTTCTCAATGGCTCAGTCATAGGTGTGGGAAAGCCCTAAAATTCAGCAAAATTCAAAATTCTCTACTTCTAAGGCATAAGTACTTCCCAGTGCTTATTTCCCAGCTTTCAATAAAACAAGAAAATACCAATTTATCAAAACTATAGCATTGAATTCATGACATGCACAGCTGGCTCCCTACAAAGCAACAGCATTGCAGATGAAAAATCAGACAAAAGTTTTCCATCATTTTAGAATGCACTTCTTAACTAAAAACTTCTTGTCAAGAAAAAATTCTTGATCACTTGCCTGAGGAAACCCAGGAATCTATTAAGATTTAGGTTTACAAACTTCTGGCTCTGTAAAATACATTCTCTAGAGGTCACACCCCTGGAAGTGAACATGCCTTGCTCTAATCAGAATGTGTCTCAAGACACATCTCAGCCCAGAGCAGGTTTAAGCATCCATGGTTCCTTGTACCTGATATTGCAAAGGAGTGTGCTTTCAGAAAACAGTTCAGCTGCCTTTGTGAGTTCTCATCATATAAAAGTCTTCTGGTCAAATTATTATTATTTTTCTAAGATTTCTGAATAAACAGAAATATTTCTCCTTCCTCATTCCCAATCTGTGTATTGCCTTCTTTCAAATGACACATCACACCACTGTATTGCCATTTCTGAAAGGTGAAACTGGATTTTCTAGCATGATTATAATCTTTGCAAGCCATATCCTTTCCAGAAGTAACAGTTGTTAAAAATACAATTTACCAATCCATCAGAAGTCTTACATGTGCACCTGGGCCTGTGGTTAGTGATCAAGTTCATTCACAGGTTCTGCTTTTACAAGTAAGAATAATGAAGCTCAAAACTCTGTCTAAATAGGTTTTCCTTCTTCTGCTGGACATAGGCTGTTGAATTTTCTTATAAAACATTTTACCCTTCCACAAGCATATAAAAGAATGGATCAGTGGTTCAGGATTTTTCTTGACACAGATGACAGCAATTCCCAGACGTGAAACTGTGGAATTTTAGAAGTTTTTTTTCCTGACAGAAGAGTATTTGGGATCCCATCTGATGTCACCTAATGTCTGTTTTTATCTCTTCACAGGTACTACACAAGCTCATTTTATGTTCTCCTTTACAAGTTCCCTTCTCTCCAAAACTTACTAACAAAAAATGCATTCTATCTCAATCTTTAATTATTTTATATTTATAAATCCAAATAAAGTTTCTGTGTCTTTGATTACAAGATTGCTCATTTTCCTATTTCTGTTTATATTCTGCATTATTGAATGAAGGTAATTGGAACTATATTCTATTGCTAACAGGATTGCAAGAATGATTAGAATGAAGAGTGAGAGTGCATTCCTAATGCTGGTGAAAGTCTATCAATTAAAGGGTCTTCAAATTTAAGAAAAGCAAAACACTGGATGTAACTTGTGTTTCATCTTGTTTGTCTAGCTTTAGAACAGGTACTGCCATGCCAAGAATGGACCCAACCATTCCTCTTGGTCTGCAGCCTTATTTCTTTTCCAAAGCTTTGGGTAATCAGAGTGTCTCTTCTGTCAACCCTTCTGAGCAACATGAATTGAGGAACAGATCTGTGACATCAGCTTCATTACCCAGTTCTCTGGGACATTTCCAGAGATTACATGTCAGTACCCCTTTTTCCATTTTTATTTGTAATATATTTTAGACATCAAAATGTACTGTGAGATGAATATAGATTTTTTTTCCCCCCAGAGGTTAATATGAGATACAAAGAAATTAAGGGACCTCTTAATGTCACAAGTGAAATCTGTGGTGCATCTGGGGATTCAGCTTTGAATTCTCAAATTCCACATTACTGACTGGCAAAATGCATCCAAAACTTCCTTACAGCTGGCAGTCTCAGCTCTGTGTTAATGCAAGAGAAGATGAAATGTGGAAGGTGCCAAGGTGGCTTTTAACTCAAATGACTCTTTATCTGTTAAAATTAATCAAATTTTTCTTCAAGTATCCAGACATCAATCAAACTGGATCCAGAGGGAAGAAAAACCAAACCAAACAAAAAAAAAAAAAAAACAAAGAATAGGAAAAGTCTTTTATTTTCTGGGGAATATAATAGGATCTAGAGTGGACTATCTACTATCTTATTCAGAAATGCTCTAAAATATTTAAAATCTATTTGGCTGATTCTGCCAGTCTGGGAATTCATTAGGATATAAAGGTATTTGTGGTCTGCAGGGAACAGTATAAAATGGATGGCCACTGCTACCCATGAATATATTATTTGTCACATTTGAGTCATAACATTTCACAGCCTAATAAGGAAAGATGTGCAGTTTTATGTGTTTAATTTACATATGTAAAACTGAATTGAACATTTCTTTGCATACCCTAGCACGGTAAATAACAGTAGATTTGTGATAACAGCATTAGCTACAGCAGGTTCATGAATTACTATGTAATGTGTCCCTGTACAATTTCAATACAGCCCATTTTTCTTCTCCCTCCTTGCTGCTGCTCTAAATTCTTTATCTGGGAAGCTGGAGACTAAATATAGCATCCACTATGTCTTGAACTGGGATGGATAGACTGAAGATGGATTTGAAGATTATATATCTATGATTGCATGAATATTCATGTTTAAAAAAAAATTTTTTTTTGGTTATTCCACCAGAACTGTAATTTTGTGAGCCCTGGGTCACTGCACAAGAAGGAAAGTTCTCACAGGGCAGAAGGTAAGCATCAGGATTAATCCTCTCTTATCCTCTGTCCATCAGTGTTTTCCTGGGTTTTGTGATCTTTTCCTAAGCACCCTCAACCCTTCAGAGGACACAGGGGTAGGAAGGATATTTACCCTTGCAGGACCTTCCTCCACAGCCAGGTGCTCAGGAAGGTTAGGCAAGAGCTGGATGTGATGTTGCCTGCCCTGAGAGGTTAATTTCTTTTTTGAGTCCTGCCTCAAGTTTCCGAAGAGGTCAGGAAATGAAACATTAAATCCCTTTTCCTAGATCAGATCTCTAAACATTAGGCTAAGATTTTTCTATATCCTTTATCCACTACCAGTAGAAGGGTAGAAATTAGGAACTTTCCCTGGAATGGAAAAGATAGAAGCTTTAATCTCTTTAATCCCCTCAGTTATTTTAGAATATATATGTTTAAATCCATAACAGAGGATGGAATCCAGACTAAGGAAGTAGAGAGTGAATGCATTTATACTCACACTCACATTTACTGTTTCTCAGTTGATTTATCCAAGATATTTTCCAAACTTCTGGACATTTCATGGGATTTTTTCCCAGAATCTTTCTTTTTTTTTTTTTT
>WBND01000405.1:787760-803869 GCA_013398595.1 Tychaedon coryphoeus
TCCTTTCTTATATTGGTCACTTGTGCTTTTATATTTTGGACACTGTGCCAGACACTTCCAGCTTAAGGCTGAGAGTCTGTCTCTATTCTGCTGTTGTACATATTCTATAGGTAGTAAAAATGACAGTGCATATGAATTTATCTTTCATTGTCAAGTGCCCACATTGCAGACAACCTTATGCCACAGTGTGAACAATTTTTTTCAGGGAAATTTCTTGGAAAAATAGGAGAAAGCACATAAAAGTTGGGAATTCAGTGGAAACTCAGATATGTTTATTCAGTGCACCCTGAGGTAGCTATGTCCCTTTCCCAGGAATCATACATTGAATTTAACATTTTCTGAGAATAAAATTAGCTAATAATTTGCAGTCAAAGCTTGCTTGTATTTCATAAAAGAATGACCAGATTGATGTGAGTTTTGGTGAACTGCTGGTGAGAAGCAAGAAGGTTTTCAATCAGCCCTTCTTGAGGAAGTTTTTACATGGGAATTAGTTGGGACTCTGAGTCACACAGGTGAGCTGGCTCCTCACATTGCCATGAGGATTGGGAGCCAGCCCCAGTGAATTTGTGCTGGCCAGGCAGACAGGTAGAGCAGCAGGGTGAAATCTGTGATGTCCCTGGGACAGGGCTGCCCAAAGAGATGGTCCTGCCATGTTTTTATTGAATTCCGTCACAAATTGTGCCAGTTTTAGTAATTCTCTGATTATTTTTAGGGAGCAGGTGTAAATTCTTTAGCACAAAGGCTTGATATTTATTATTTTAAATATATTGATTTTTTATTTTTTTTCAGTCTGTTTGTGGTTTTTTTCAGGAATACTGAGGGATGGTAATTTTCTTCCAAGAAAAATTCGTAAATCTGAACTTCTTCCATAAAATATTTACTTTCTTTCTCCCTAGTGTTCCTTTTCCTCATACAGAGAAATCTGGAGTTGAGAGCAGCGTTTGTAATTTCAGGGATGATTTTTGTTGGACTTTTTGAAAATACTTGGTTTTTACCATTTTATAATACTCTGTCATCAATTACTGGTCTTCATTAAAGAAATAGTCAGAATTAGAGAAGTTCTGATGGAAATTGTGGGTTTATATGGAGAAGAAATATTCAAACAGATCCTAGCTAAAACTACCAGAGATTTATATAAGAAAATAAAATGAACCTTGTACTTAATGGTTTAATCCAAATCCTTTGGGATTACAATGAGACCTCCATGGGGAGATATTGCACATCTGCTGAATGGGGATAGGAGGATTTATTCATTCTGCTGCAGCATCTGGCTCTTGCACACATCAGGGAAGATGAAAGTTCAAAAGTCTGATCCATTATTGCAGTTCCACTGCTCCACAAAATCAGGACAATTATATTCATTCCTTCTTTTCCAAAGCACTTTTTCTCAACTGAGATACTAAAACATGAAAGAACAGTGACTGCCACATTCTTAAATGTCAACTGAAAACAAGAACACCTATTAAACAGTAATATGAAGATCCATATCTAATTAATCTGGCAATTATGATGAAAAAATAACATAAACAATTAAGTTTTAATTATGTCCATTAAAATATTTTAAGTGCAATCTACTTGAATGAGATCATTAGGCTTTAACTGAGATTTTTCAAAGCAGCTACAAGTTACTAACCAACCCAATTCCAAAGTGTCAATTAGCACAGTTTAGCTACTTTCTTACTGATACTCAAATGGTGTTTGAAATGCCAACAAAACACTTTAACACATCTAGATGTCTGATAGGTTAATAAAATGGTAACAGATTGCTTTCTGATGCATAATTTTGAATTAATGGAATTATATCTAAGCTTTCTTCAACAGTAGCAATCTAGTTTTTAATTACATTACAAACCAAAACTTGGAATATTAAGTCTATAATTAAGTTAATTGAGTCAGAAAGTCATAACAATAAAAAGGTTGTTGAATAGTGCATATAATTTATTATTTCTGATTCCCTATGTTCCCTTCAAAACAGAAATAATATTCATATTATTCATTAAATTCTAAATCCATATTATTTAGAATTAATGCAACTCTCTAGATTGAGTTAAATTAAAGAAGGATCAGGCCATATCTATATTGTCTCTGTTTACTAAACAAGCATTCAGTGCATCACTTTCCTGGCCCCAAGACTTCTTAATTTAAGGAACACAGGACATTAACATAGATCAAAATTGCCTGGGTTTGCAAATCCTGATTTTAGCTTTCTGTGTCCAGGGAGATAATGGTAGGAGATCCTCCTGTTCACAGCCTGAATAAGATCTTTGGAACACAGTGTTGATGAACTTGAGACATCGTGGAGTTATCCCACCCTTCTTGTTATGGTGCTGGGAGAGGAATAAAATGTTTTCATCATATCACTATTGAATCATTTTTATTTATTGCATTGAGGAAATGAATGATGCACTAATTTTAGCATGTTAATATCACAATCCTACACAAATTTTGCTGCAGCATCAATCGAAGTTATCTCTCTTATCTGTTCTTTAAGCAACTTGTAAAATATTTTAGACATTAATCAGCCTCAATTCTGTCTCAAAAATTCTGTTTTTCTTGAATACGCTGTTTTTAATGGGCTGTCTTTCTCAACAGAAGTTCACAAGTGATACATTAAAATACAGCCTGGGAGAACCTCTGCTTGATAAATTATTTAGTTCATTATTTGCTGTTCTGATTTAGTGAGAAAAAACCCACCCTTAATTCCTGTAATACAATTAGTAGTTTTAGGCTATGCTGTTAAAACATGCTGTAGATTGATAATGCTTGAATATTTGGATTTTAGCCTCAGTGTATATCAGCATGTAGCAACCAGATATTATTTTAATCAGACAGCATGTCCTCTCATCCAATTCATATTTAATAATCTAGAATTCATCTATGGGACAAATGAATATGAGATTAACGAGAGAACAAAAAGATAAATAAAGCAATAATAAAACACAGAGGTAAGGACATTATGTAAATTGCACTGTTAAGTTCATAAATCTGTAGATTTGATTCTCCTTTCATCCATCTTTTTCCCTTTTTGATTTCTTGCTGGTTATGTAATTTGTATAATTTTTCTCTCACTGGGATGCAAATCATGACTCAGCTAGCAAAACAAGAGAAAAGCAGTAGGATTCAACTCACAGATTATAACAATGCAATTTAGGTGAGTGCTAACAAAACTCTACATTTGTGGTGTGGCAGTGAATTTATTCTGTGTAAAGGAAGTGAGAAAGTGGAGTTTAAGCAGCACCAGAAGCAGTCTGGGTTACACAGAGGGAAGAGCTTTTCCTCTGCAGAAAAGCCATGGATTAGAACATTATGGGACTTTCTGCAGCCATGTTTCTGAGAACAACTTAGACAAATGTTTATCATGAACTTTTATGATTAATTAATCCCATCTCTGTGCCTGAGTGTAGTCAGCACAAAAGACCTCTTGGAATTCCATCTTGATCCATTTTCTGTGATAAATCATTTAAAAACATTTACTTTTT
The DNA here is from genome assembly GCA_013398595.1 of Tychaedon coryphoeus. Taxonomy (NCBI): domain Eukaryota; kingdom Metazoa; phylum Chordata; class Aves; order Passeriformes; family Muscicapidae; genus Tychaedon; species Tychaedon coryphoeus. Next base: position 791,240 of record WBND01000405.1, read on the forward strand.
GGAAAAATATTTTGCAAGCCACTGATATGAGTAAAGGCAGGTAATCTGGTGAAATAAAACAAAAACACGTATTTAAAGTATCATCATTGAGGAATCTGCATCTGAAACAAAGGTTTTTCCAATGCAGAAGGGGAAAAATAATCAAGAAGCGAATCCTTTCTCTGTATCAGTGCCTCAGACAGGCAGTCAGGACTGACAACTCTTGAAAAGGGGTCAAATGGACTGAAAATAGTGATTAGTCTTTCAGTTATTATCAATCTATAAAAATTAGTGTCAGAAGGACAGCAGGATGTGAAACTTAACCTAAGAAAGAATAATTATGAGAGATCCAATCATAAAAGTGATAATCATGAATGAATTATACCATCAGTGAAGACAGTTTTTTGTATGGGCAGAAAGACAATTTTGAGGAAATGAGTGAACAGTTAGTCCTTGAAAATTCAAGTGACAGAAGATATTAGGGGGTGGAGGAGAAGTGGTGATAAGCTGGATGGGGCCATATATATTTATAATGTATATATGTATGTGTATATATAATGTATATATGTCTGTATATATATAATATATATGTGTGTGTGTATATATACATATATAATATATATATATGTATATGCACACACACACATTCACCATCTCTGCTGTCTGTGATAGCACTCTCACACACTGCCACAGAAAATGCATTTCTCCAATTCCTCACCTTCCCAGCTCTACTTGAATTTTCCCCACTCCATACCTTCTAGGCAGTGGTTTGAGGCTGTTTAGTACAGCCAGATTTTGTTTAGGACATTATACATACTTTTTCCACCAGTCAGGCATGGCTGACACCTCAGGATCAGGGAAACTTCTGCATTTCTAGAGCCAACTCCTGGTCTAACCACCACCCAAACTTCCAAAAAAAGGCAGCTCAAAAAACAGAAGCTTTGTCTTATTACTTTTTATTCATTTGTCTTGGTGGTTCTCAAATAAGTGCAGTATACCTGCAGCTGGGGAAGAAGATGGGGAACAAATAATTGACACAAAACAAAGCAAAAATAGGAGAAAAATTCAGAATCTCATTTACTCTTACAAGTAAAAAATAATGATAAGTAAAATCTGTTCTTTACTTTTGAAAATACAATTTTCTTCTGCTCTTGAAAGGTATAAAATAGTTATTTGCTTTCCCTTTAATTTTTGGACTGTCAAACTATCATCTTATTTTTTTAACTTCCCTTTCATTTTTACCAGTTTTAAAAATGGATTTAATGATGATTTCAAGATTTTAATCAACTTTCAACTTATTCCGGTTAAAAAATTGATTGAAATGTTTCATTTGTACCTGTGCTATTTTATAAACAGGAAGATTTGATATGATAACTTTAGAAGCTAAAGATTTGATATGATAACCTCAGCTGCAGCATAAAATTTCATATTTTCAGTGAGATATAAAGTCTCCATTGCACTCGGTATCAGCTGAGCTGCAGTGTGTGTAGTATCCTTACTGACTGCATTGGTACCTCTAAAACAATGTATGGCAACAATGATGACAATCCAAATCTCAAACTTGGAAGCAAATTGCCTTAATCTGTATTAAAAGCCTAATTATTTGATTTCTGAAGCTGGCAATTAAGTAAAGCTTCGAGGATTGCTATGTCAGCTGCAGGTAAACATTCTTCAAACACTCACCACAGCTCATCAGAAAAAATCTCCTTGGTGATACTGAACACTCTGTTGCAGATGTGTCTCAGCATTATTAACCAATGTATAAAATGAAATTGAATCGGGTGTTTGTCTTTGAAAAGAATGCATTTTAAAAGCAAGCAAAAAAAAAAAATCCTTGGTAGGTGCAATCTAAAACTCAAAATATTCAAAGGAAAAAACAAGGATTGAATTGGGTGTTTTGAGATATTTTAATCAATACAAGTCTCTGCACTCTTCCTAATACACAGATTAACATTTACAGTTTTATACAATGATCTGAATAATGACATTTCTTCATGTCAAATAATCTGTCCAATAGTACTTCAAGAAGAAAATATCACATTCCACTCCATTATGACAGTTTTAAAATATTGATTAATTTCTTTTTGTTCAGGTGATTGGGGAGGTTAAAGAAGAAAAACTAAAGTACAGACAATTTATTAGGAAACTACAATAAGAAATCTGAAGAATTTTACTATCTACTAAATACTATTACCTATAAAAAGGATGTAAGGAAAAAAAAATCCTTGGCATCATGGTCTCTACTAGTATAAGCAAATCTCTGAATAACCCTGCAATGAAATTGTGCAAGAATACAAATTGAAACCATGCTGTAAAACTATCTTGAGTATGGTGCTAGAATGACTTGATGAAAAAATTGTGTATTCATCTAGCTATTAAACTTTAGATTTTGAGGAAACAATGGTAATTAGAACTAAAATACACCTCAAGAAATTATCTAGCCTTTTGTCTTCCTCCAAAGACTACACATCAAGGATTTCTGACTGATGGCTTGTATTTGATGTCGTTGTACATGTTATCATAGGATACCAAAGGATTATCAGCCTTTCTCCCTTTCTCTCTCTCCAGCCCTGCACTTTTATAACAATAGATATTTTAGAGTATTAGGTGGAACAGGACATGTGGGACAAATACAACAGGAACAGAGAGGTGAAGGTACAGGGCTAAATCAGGTCGTGTGTGTGATTCTGCTCATGGAAGAGATTCTCAGCAGATGGGGTGGTGAGAGGATCTATATTCCAACACTTCCTGTGATTTCCACCTTAATTTCAGGCTGTTGGATGAAAATGAGGGTCTTTAATCACATTTAGCAACTGAAAATTTAAGTATAAATCCACCAACATAAAATTTCCTTTTGAAATCTGAGCATCCATCTTTTTACTGTCTCATATGAAAGTTTAATTTCAAGTACTTTGATTCAAAAGCAATATTTTTAAAAAGAGAAAAGGAAAAATATTAACTGCATTCCCCAAGGCACACTCAGAAGTTAATTTGACAAGAAAGCCATCCATTATGAGTGATCAAGCAATGAGTTATCAAAACCCACAATACAAGATTATTCCAGGGTTTAATTAGAACAGTAGTAAAGAAGTCAAGCCAACAAAATATTTAACTCATCCTATTTAATCAATTCCTTGGAATTAAACAAAAAAAGTCTTACTTTCAGTCTGGCAATTTAAGATACGCAAAGGCATCAACTTTCCAAACAAAACACCCAAATATGTATATTTAATTTAGCAGTCAGTGGCAGTTTTACAAATCTTCATTTGTATTGTTTTATCTCCTTTCTCCTGTCTGTGACACTCTTGTGGGGGGTAGGATCAAGTTTTTAAAACATCATTCTGCACATTCCTACATTTCGTGTGTCCAGTGTTGGAAAAGGTTTGTGGGCAGAGCAACACTCCTGTCTGCCACCCTCCTCTCCCATCTGTCCCTTGAGGGCTGAGGTGCATCACTGGGGAATAGAACAGATGCTGTAGGCAGTGTTGGGCTCAGCAGATCTGGATCAGCCCCTGCTTTGCCTTTGGCCACCCTTTGACAAACCCTTCCCCTTCCACTGTCTCAGGTCAGCAGCCACAAAACACAGATAACGTTCAGGGTCCTGCTCCAGATCAAGTAGGAGCAGGGTCTTAGAGCAGGTCTCACACTGCCTATGCTGAAGCTCATCAAAAGGTGGATATTTTCAAATAAAACCAGAAGGCAACAGAACAGAGCTCTGAGTCTGAGGCACCAGCCTGGATATACTGGTATGAATAATAATAATAATAATAATAATAATAATAATAATATTGCAGTGGAAGTCCACATGCTATGCAAATTTCTTGGAAAGGTGTGTAGGGAGTTTGGAAGGATCTGTGACTGAGGCAGTTAAATCTCTCTGTGTATTAAATCTGTGGGGATTTATCCTGGATTACATAGACTGTGTCCATACTTGCTTATAAAACAGTGGGATCAAGCTCTCATTGTGATAATCTAATTCACCATTTTATAGCACAGTCCATAATCTGGGCTACACGAGGCACCAGTGAGCATTTTCTGGGATAGCAGGGAAGCATCAGCAGGCAGTGATCCCAAAAAAACCCAACGTGGTCACTGTCAGCATGTATTTAAGAAAGGCCCAAATCACTCTGAACATAAATTGGGTTTGTGTCACAGGCTTCAGGGGCAGAGGAGAGACCTTGGGCTGATTAACTATCCAGTGTTCATTTTTTGTATGAGTTTATACTGAATTATATGTATTGATCAGGAGATACCTGACGATAAACAGGCAGTAAATCATCATGTTTGCATGCTCTCCCTCCACTTTCCTCCACTTTTTTTGCTAGGGATACTTGTGCTGTATTTCAAAACTGGTCCTGAACCTCAAAACTTCCCTGGAACTAACAGACCATAACTTGTTGTTAAACCTTGATTAACCTCCCAGGTGGCAGACTCTATATGAGGGCAAATCTTCACCACTGTATGTTTTCTTGTTAATATGATGTGTTCTACCAAGCTCTTTGATAGTATGATGGATCAAGCTCCCTTCATCACTGAAGCTCCACAAATTTACACCTCTACACTAAATTTGATCCACCATAAAATACTCTACTTTTAGTATAGGAATGAGATTCTCACTAGTGCTATGTTAAGTGAAACTGAACTGGATCAGCTGAAAAGTAGGTTGTGAATAGTAGAAAAACTTTCTTTATAATAGTTGTCGGATGAAAAAAGGAAAACAATGTGAACAATATATGACCTGGTGACTTGCACTAGAATGGGAAGAATCATCTCTTTGAGAAAATGAAGAAAGAATAAAAAAAAAAACCTAACAAAAAAGGACAGTTTTAAAAGAAAAAGTTGAGAAATGAGAAACTAGGACAGTCAGTGGCTCTGCTTCAGCTGAAGTATGGTCTCTAATGACTCCAGTGACACATAATCAATTTATGAGCTTTGTTGTATTACATTTGCAGACAATGCAGATGTCATCATTTCCATGTCCCCCGAGAATGGGAAGCATTATATTATATACACTCAAGAGTGCAAATGCCAGCAAAATTTGGCCATCCTAATTCACATTAAATTAATTTCTGCATAGTTCTACTCAGATACTTTGCCTATCCAATAGTTGTCTCTCATAATGTTTTGTTTTGCAATCTTTGAGAAGTCTGTTGAAGTACTGATGTGACCAGAACTGCAAAATCAGATTTTGGAACCTTTGAAATTCTGATTTTGCTGAATGACTTTCAGTAGTCTATGCCAGCTCCCAAGCTAAATTTCTTAATACTCTGAGAAATCACATGTTAAAGGGATTTGTAAACAGGGATTTGCTTTTTCACAGCCCGAATCTATCTCCATAACTGATATTCAGCTGTTTTATGCCTACCCCAATAATATCTCTGCTGATTTCAATTAAATTTTAACAGAATACACTGGAATGGGGGAGTGCACGTTTTACTTTGTCATAGAGAAGCCTGGGCATAAATAAATAATTAGAGAACTATTAAGGATTTGCTGTTGTATTTTCCTATTTAGTGAAAACCTGTATTTTTTAAGAATTCCAGGAAGCTGTAGGACTCAATTTTTTCATCGGCCAAGACAGCCAAGTACCATTTTCACAGCTCATGTAGTGTGTCTAAATTCCTGATCAATACTCCCCTGTCACTCATTTCTATTCCTGATCATTCACACGCTGTTAACTGTCTCTTCCTTTAACAGAATTTACAGTAAGATATCAGGATTTATATGGTATTAAAGGATAAATAAATATTTGTCTGGAATAGCTGGAAGTAAATCATGTACAACTCTCTGTTGATTCCTGAGACAGCAGAAGTTGTCTTCAGGTCTTTCAGATCTTCTATGAACATTAAGGTTGACCTACATTGAGAGAGGAATAGGAAGCTTTCAATCATGAAGAATGCAGCATTTATTATTTTGGCAATGATTTGTATAAGACAAAAAATACATATTAATTCTATTATCTAATATATCTAATATATATCTCATTATATCTATAAAATGTATAATACTTCATATGTATAATACTTCAATACTTCATAAAATGTATAATACTTCATAATTTGTATAATAATATCACTTAATAAACACTATCAAGCAGGATGGGGAAAAAACTGACACATGTTTCAAAAGTAGACAGATTTGGATGGTTTGGACTTGAATATTTGTACATTATTATTTGGGAAGCAGAGGTTGTGATTATCCTCAATTTATATAGAATGCTCATGAATGCAAAAAATCTAATTATGAATTATTAATATTCAAGCAGAAAGTAACTCATGATTCCCTGTTAAAAAATTACTGATTTTTCTGTGGCAGAGGGTTAGGACATTGAGGAAGGAATTCTGAGTTTAATAACATCTTAAATATTACCACCATTTGCAAGTTATCACATACCTGCAGCAAGTAATAAACAGTACTGGAAAAGATGTTTGTATCCAAGCATTTTAAGCATATTGCTCTTCCATTCAAACCAAAAGTTTAATTTACAGACTCTTTAGAAATCCAGTAGAATTTCATGGTTCTGTTTCTTGTTCCCATTTAGGAAATTGAGTTATAAATTCTCAGTCATAATGCAGGAGCGCAAGAAAAGCAGTCTCTTTCTTTTTGAGCCAATGGGAACCTAAGACTAACCTCTCTTTCTATTAAACTTACCAAATTCTCACACTTGCAAGAAATTTGCAGAATCACAAAATCAGTGTCTGGTTAAAACCACCGTTTAACTGAATAATTGAATTGATTTGAATAATTGAATTGAATTTGGCTGGCATGTTTTGTGCAATAGCAATATGGCAGAAGTCTGGCTCAAGGGGCCAATTTTAAGTGTACAAAAGGCCCAGGGTTTGGGGTTCCACAGCAGTAAATTGGGCAGCATTGGAATATGGTGGAATGAGCTTAATCTCACCATAAACGGTGTGCAGGAAGATTCATGTAGAAGAAACGTCCTACCCCCAAGCACTGGTCTTGAATCCCTGGCATTAATGAGATTTACTTACTCACAAATCAAAATTCCAGAGAAGGGCAAGACTATTGCACAGCTCAGCCAGTGCAAGATGTGACTCCTGAGTTGGAACTGAGCATTCTGAAACTCTAAACCAGGTAGGCGTTTGACTTTCTGTGACCCCCGGAACAAAGCAGCTCTTGGGAGACGCTCTCTGAGCACTGGCCTGTGGCCACAGCCATCTCGTGATCCACAGGTGAGCCCAGGGTTCCCTTCTCTTCAGAGGAATCTCATTGAACTCTGACTCGGCAAAGTCAAGAGTGGAAGTCAGCCTCTTCGTTTTGAAAAATTGGCCCCATGGGTTTTTATTCGTATTTTAAGATCTACACAACTGTTTGAAGAAAGAAGAGGTGAGAAGGGCAGAAACCCTTTTTATTTCTGAAGGGTTCTTGTACTTATATCCAAGACTACAACAATAGAAAAGATGAGAGATAGGATGCCCCTGACTGATAAAGCTCTTCCTTTCCTTTAGATGTCTTCCAAGTCATGTAAAAACGAGGTCCACCAATTCTTAATTCTTTGGAACACCTTTTGAACTTGCGGTTTTCAGATCATGAACTCTTAGACAGGAAGTGTTGCAAATAGGCTGAAAATTATATTTTGGTGATGTCTATCCTCCCTTTAGCATGGCTTATAATGTGAATGTATTTCTATTATCTTCCTCTTCTTGAAATTATCTTTTCAGGTACTTTGTTGTCTTGTTGTAGTTCATATTTTTTTAACTGACATTGAATATTTGAATTTCTTGTTTTGTCCAATTAGTTATCCTGTTTTATGGAGCTGCTTATACATATTACGTGGTGTCTGGCCAACACTTAGGAGCTTGCTTGCAATTTTTTCTCAGGATCTTCCAATCAGTGCTGCAACAAGAATCCAGTCCCAGTGACTGCCTCTGATATCTCTAATTTCTCTTTTTTTCTAAGAGCAAGCAGGGAAGCCCCATTTCTGAGATGGAGGAGCTCCATCCCACTCCTGTGATCTCAAGATATACCTTCAGTTGCCCTCTAAGCCTGCCCAATGTGGGAGTGCCTTTCTGCAAAGCATTAATTTCTGCATCTTTCTTTGGGACAGAAAATGTGCATAAATCAGTTGGGAATCAATTTCCAATCACACTTTTTTTCCTGACACTTTGCTCATTTTTATTAGAATGGACCTATGTGCTGAAGGAATCTCACAGGGCTTGGTACAAGACATGCTACCAAAAGTTTTTTTATTGAAATCCACAGCAATGGATATTGATGCCTATAGGGAAAAAGGAGCTATTACATCAGACTTTTTGGAGGGATTTATGTGCCTAAGATTTTAAAAAATGGTGAATAGATGTTGTTGTTTGTAATCAGACATGTTTATTTTGAAAGATGGAAACTCTAAATTCTGTTTTATATATTTTGAGGATATGATACCTTCCTCTAGAGACAAAATATATGTGTATATGGGAGAATATATGTATATATGTATATGTATAATGGGAGAAGAAAAGAGAGAAGGGTTAGGGAAAAGAGAATAAAGTGACATGATCCATGGATGTAGAGAATGAAATTAGATTGTATTGAAACTTAACAAGTGAAAATGTCAAGTTGCATTTGACTTTCCATAATGGTAAATTGCAATCTTAGAATCAAGTCTCTCAAGTTCCCAGTCTCCTACACAAGCTGATTTCCCTTCATGGATTTTTCTCCCTGGATATTTCATGTCTGGGGCATTGTGCTGTGAAAATACCAATTACAAGCTCTTGTTGGACTTGTCTGTTGGAAATACGACTTTTTTAATGGAAAATGTTTACTTTAAGATAGTTGTGTGAACTGTCAGATTTCTTCTACATAAGCAAACTACCCAGCATGTTATTGAAGGACTTCTTGAAAGGAAGTTCTGAATTTCATATGTCAGCCCCAATTTAGTCAAGAGGTTTTATCCAGGCCACAGCCAAGGGAACATTTTGTCTATTCTTTTTTTTATTCTTTTTCACACTTTTATTGTGACATTATCTTCATTATGCATCTAACTGCTGCTGTTGTTGTTCAATTTTATTTCACAAAACAGAGTATGAGTTATGCAACAGCTTTTACCTTTATCCACATGTGGAAGAATTAGTACACATTCCAGCCAAATTCTCTAGGCAACAATTGCAGGTTGCAATAATAACAGTGGGAAATGAGATTGCTTCCCATATCTGCAAATTAGTACATTTTGCAGTAGATACAAGGTTTTATACAATAATTTTTAAAAGCCTCTGGATACTAAGAAGCCTAAAGGGGTAAAATCCTGAACCAATGTTGTGGACAACTTGTGCACTCCCCTGGTTTAATGGAATAAGGATTTCACCTGTTCTGAATAAAACTGGTTTTAATTTAGCTGCAAAACAGGTAGAGCTCCTGTCATTCTGAGATAACAAAGTGCCAATGACATTTAAGTCCTTCCGTTTTCCTTGTTAGAGAGACTCAGTTTTATGTATGCTCCACTAATTAAACGTTTCCTAAACTACTTAACAGATTTATTCATGCCATTCTTACAAGTGAACACTGTTTTGGTTTCTTTTAAGACGTGTTGAAACTAAGAGCAATGCTCAGATAATCCTGCTGTCTTCAAATCAGCATATTTAATACACATAATTGTATCATCCTCACAGTAAAACTGGTGCACAGAAGTTAACAATCAGAAGGAGAAACCCAAACTCCTCAAACATTCATTTTAAATGTGGTTTGTTGGCATTCCTACAGGACTTTGATCAAGCGTCTTTTTTGGTTTAAATTTGAAATTAAAAATATTATAGTTTTGAATAAGAAAATGTAGCTACATTGTTTTCTAAATGAAATGTTGCATTTGAAGCAGTGGTTCATCATGCAGCAAAAATGTCCTGAGGCTGGGAAGAAATGTGTATTTGAATTTACATTTTTCCTTAAAGCCTGAATAAGAAATATTTTCTCTGCTTTTCTAAAAAAGGTGGAATGAAGGTAATGACTTGCACTTGAATAAAAAGTATGTACAATAGCTAAAGAACTAGTTTAATATTGAACTTTCAATGCAATCAATTTACTCAGGTTTGAATCCAGAGTTAAGGCTTTGGTCACTAAAAGCTATGGATTGGAGCATCAAACTCTTGTTTGAGGCCCCCACAATGAAACCCAGGATGCTCTCTTAGGCATCCAGGTTTTCACAGAATGTTTAAAAGTCTTGAGCTAGGAGTTATGGAATGTCAAACCAGCCAACATAACCTCATGAGGAGCTGAACAACAGGGAACACAAAGGGCAGGGAGGAGAGCAAATTCCCTTTTCCTTGCAAATGCAGGTTGTTATTATTATTTTCTGTCTTTCAAAAACCTCCCTTCACTCTCCTGGTTTAACAACAGCTGCAAGCTGCAGCCTGCCTTATACTAGTACTGCCTTTTTTGGTGGACAGCTCACAGCTCAAGAACTGCAGGTATCTTGAAAGCTTTCACTGTTTCTGCACATACCAGGGCATGAAAGGTGGTTAAGGTTTTCTGCCAGGAGTTCCCAGCCGTTTTTGGATTAGGTGTTTATTAATTACTGCAGATTCCATGTCATTTCATTCCTGAATTTTCATGGTTCAGCTCTTTCAGCTGCAGATAGATTCATTTTTTAGTAGCACTTGATGGAGAGTTTCTGATTCAAACACTAAGGACTGAGAGAGTTGTAAGACTTCCACAGCTTTTTAATTAAGAGGAAAAAACTTATACTAACTATGGGTGTAATATATTCCTGTAGGCTTTTGGCTGTGCCCATATTAGAACAGAACTGAGTCATGTTGGATCACTCTGGAGATTCACAGTGGGCTTCTTTTGGGAGGGAGGAAGGGTACATTACTAGCAGAAGTAAGTCTGTAGAAGGCTGTTAACCACAGACAAAAATCCTTGTGAACAACCATTAATTAGCACCTTGCAAGCAGAAGGGATACCTTAGCCAGCAGTTGCTAAAAAGTGAAGCTTTGCTCATGGTTCTCATCTGGAATTTTGAAGATTTCAGGTTAGTTCATGTTCCTGTGCCTGACTCCAAGATGGAAATTAAACCACTGTTTTTTCCACACTCCATTTCCTCTTTTTTATAATTAACTTTTTTTTCACTGCTCGCTTGTTCTGGTTTTTTTTCTGTCTCTCACAAACTATTTTTCTAGCAAACTGTGGTTTCCTGTTACAATTACCTAATTGGTCTGCTACAATTTGGTAAATAATCCTTGGACACTGGTTTTACATTCAAACACTGACCTCACAAAAACATTGCTACTGTGTACCAGAAAGAAATCCATGCTGGACAGAAATTGCAGTGCTGAGTGTCATTAGACTTCTTTTTGAAAGGAATTCTTTTTTTCATGCTTCATAACATGATAATTGGTTCAATTGTGTGGAACCACTTTTGCATCCTGCAAGGTCCACAGAGCCAGGTGTCACACCAAACACTAATCTGTGTACTGGGCATAGTTCAGCACTGTATTACAGACAGGTTTATGGGGTTTTTTTCATGTTCATCACGACTGAGATATAAAAGATTAATAATTACAACTGCTGAAAAAAAAGGATCATTATGCAAATTTTAACATTGTGCTCCTGGAGGGAAAAACCTTTCCTAACTAAGCACTTTAAAGAAGATAAACAAGGCATTTTCAAAAAGGTCCAGCTAACAGCCTCATCAAATAATTCTATGATACCTTCATTATTGCTAGTCAGTCCGTGCAGAGAGACAACCTCTTCTGCTTTACATAGTACTGAGCCTTTATAGTTGAAACCTTCTCTTCAATATGATTGTTATTAAGAAGGAGTCATTAGCATATATTTTAATGAAATCAATAGATTATACTTTGACTAAACAGCTTCATGGACTCTGGCCTCCACTGCTGGATTTTTACTTTGATGGCTGTGGATAAAACCAGAATTCTTTCTTAGAAGGACTGAGTCCGAAGCCAGCATTAATGTGTTTTCACATAAGGTCAGGCTTAGCAATGAAAGCTAATGGAACTCTCTGTGAACAGGAGATCATGTTCTATTAACTTTCACACTATGGAAAAATCCATCCTTCAAAATATTCAGCAGACATCCTACCTAGACTTACTCGTTTTAGACTTTTCTTTTTTCCCCACTGTGTGTGCTGCCTAGATGTGTTTTGCTTAAATAGAAATTTTACAACCAAGAGGACAGAGTAAGATGACTTAATTGCATTTCTGAAATGGCAGGTTCTGTTTTGCAGCAGCTCTATCAACCTTGCACAGATTCTTTTTAAAAATGAGCCATATTTCAAATTCAAGTTCAGTACAGTATCACAATTTATTCTTCTCTTACTATTCCTCTATAAAATGAGTTATTCTTAACTATTTTTAGCATATTTAATCCTTAGTTAGCGTGTCACTGAAGTTAACCCAAATCTATAGATGCTATTTCATGTCAAGACCTCACAACAATAACTCCACCTTCTTGCAATCAAAGTCTGCAGTACTTGCCTAAATACTAACTTTAAAAAGGAAGAATCACCTGTGGTCTGTGGTTCCACTTCAGAATTTCCTTTGGGGTGTTTTATTTAAATCTGCAGGAGAATAGCTCAGCATGCACAGGGTCAGGGCTGTGTTGACCTCCTGATTGAGGACAGGAGTAGTAGAGAAAATTCTCTGTAGGTCTGGCAAAAAGGGAGCTCTTCAGCGGAAAGATTAG
>WBND01000405.1:804764-833612 GCA_013398595.1 Tychaedon coryphoeus
ATTTTACACCACTGAGTACAGGCACATACAGCCTGAGGTTTTGTTTTCATTAATATCTCATTTTTCCATGTGTGCATTTGTCTTGACAGTGCAAATTAATGTTCTAGCAGTGGTGGGTTCTGATGTATGGCAGGAAAACATATAAGTAATCAATACAACTTATAAATATTGAAGTGTTGCTGTATAGAACAACAGGAAGCACTGGAATAATAAGACCAAGGAGAAAGAGAAACTTATCAATACACAGTACAAATCCTAATAGTTATCTGCAACATGGTTACCTCGATTTTTCTATAAGGCTTTATTCCTAGAAAGGTGCCAAATACTTTCCTCCCATTATCTGTGGACTTTGCCCATTTATTGATATAACTTCCCCTCTCAGCACCTCTGAACTCCTGTCATCTCTCACAGCCCCTTCTGCAACTTCTGTCAGCATCTTGTGTTACCCTGAGCTAATTCTGTATGTCACATCCAGCAATCTCTTTGTCCTGTCCAGTAGCTTTCTGTGCCCATGTGCCACCCCTGACAATATGAATAAATAAAGGGAAGCAAACCAAGTCATTCCTGATGAGACAAGAGATGGAGAGCAGCCTGGGAATGGGTCCAATGGCTGGCACAGGCACTTTTCTGCAGACACACACATGATGAATTCTGTGCTCCACAAACCTTGGAGCCATGCAACCTTCCACTCACTCATCTTGCCCTTTCATGGAAAAGCATCTCTCACACCCAAAGTCTGGCCCAGGCAGCCATTTCCAAGGTTCTTAGAAAAGAGTTTCCTGGTATGTGAATGGAGAAACCTCTGCTCTGGGCTTAGAAGTAAAAGCAAAACCTCATAATTCAAAGAGAATTGTCTGATGAGAAGGTCAGTGAATAAAGAGAAAAAAAGATGCAGTTGTGTAGTTTTCAGCATTTCTCCTGCAATGCATGCAGTAAGAAGTATCTCTTCCTGCCAGATGCTGATAAGCCAGGCTTTAGCCACAAGTTTCTGTTGAAGAATTCCTCTTTTAAGTGATTTGCCATCAGATTAACTTCAGTTAGGATGTGAACTTGAAGCTCCAACATGAAATCCTTGGAAGCTGCAAACTTGACAACCAATTCCTCTTTCCAGCGTGTTTTAGCTAAAACATGAAAAATGTAAAAGTCTTCAGGCTTTTTCAGCAGGAGGAAAATTTAATGACTGATCATTGGCTCTGCAAGATGATTTCTGCATCACTGATGAGAATTTCCAATCACACAACTGCAAAACTTGCAGCAAAGTCTGACCTGCAGCTTTACAGAGCAGATGGTCTGCTGCCAGGAGATGCTGAGGCTTCCTTCTTTGAGATGTAGGTCTGCTGTCACTCAGAAGCAGAGATGAGTTGGTGCAGAGCATTTTTCCCTGAGAGCTTCCCAAAAGGTCTCCCAGAGCTCCTTGTCACCCTCTCTCACAGAGTTCAGCCTCTTGCTGGAGAGGGTGAACAAATGTAGCAGATGAGAATATTGCAGCCATAAACTAGAAACCTCTATTTTGTTCTTTACATACTGTCATTTTTATCCAGGAAAAATTTGTTTACATTTACATTTATATGATATTCAAAAATATCAAATAATGTATTTCCTAAAGTTATTCTATTCTTCTCCCTTAGAAATAAGCAATAATTGCACTACCAGCCAGCTTCCAAGGGTTTGATGCCAATAATGTAAGCAGCTGTATTTTTACATTTTGTTTAATAAAATTGCTTTTATGTAAAGGTCTGCTATTAAACATTTGATAGCTTCGCACAAAAAAAATTCTGGTACGGAAAGGCAATTATAATTTGAAGAATTATTGCCATAAACTTTAATGTTTTTCAATTTCAATCTATTGTAAGGCAAGAATTTCTTAGAGCAGTTGCATTCAGTGTTCCATCATAAAAAAGAGTAATGGAATAAAAAATACTGTGGGATATATGGAATTTTATGGCAAAAAGGCAAAACACCCTCAGTTTTTTCTCTCTGTAGTCATCTCTACCTTTAGTCTTATTAGTTGCCATGAAAAAATATCTCAAAAAGTGCCTGTAAGCCCAAATAATTATATACCTGGTTGCATAACTTGTTGATAGAAGCTGAGTATCTAAACATTCTTTATGCCTTGGCCTTGCAGCTAATTCATTTTGCCACTGCTGTCTCTAGATTTATGTGTTTTAGCTAAACTCTTTTGCTAGGCACCAGAGAGAAGTATCACAGGACGTGTTTTACCTTTTCCTCTCTTTTGGCATGAGATACTTAGGTAAAAGCAATTGTGTTTCACTCCTGGGGGACTGAGATCAGGGAAAATCCTACTCTGGATAATTAATTTCATAGACAACCACGTCTTCAATGATCTTGACATCATCAGTATTGCTCAGGTCTTACACAGCACTGAGATAAGGCAGTGCACCAATTAAATCAGTGTGGAAGTAGGTTTAGATTGGTGCTGGGAAGAAATTCTGTGGGGGTGCTGAGGCCCTGGCACAGGGTGCCCAGAGAAGCTGTGGCTGCCCCTGGATCCCTGGCAGTGTCCAAAGCCAGGCTGGGCAGGGCTTGGAGCACCCTGGGACAGTGGAAGGTGTCCCTGCCCGTGGCAGGGGCTGGAACAAAATGGTCTTTAAGGTCCCTTCCAACCAAATGATTCTGAGATTTCTCTGTTCTTGTGGCAGTGGGGTTGGACCTATGTGATCTCTGTGATGTCCCCAGCCCAAACCACTCCACGATTCTCTGGTTTTATGAAAGAGGGAGTGAGCACCTTGCAGCTGGGCTCTGGGAAATCAGACAGGGTCTGGCTGCTCTGCTCTGTTTGAAAGCTGCAAGCCACTCACCCTGCAGGGACAAAGGGTGACTGGACAGGCACAAGACTCCACAGATTGAGTGAAGTGCTGAGGCACACTCCAAACCCAGCAACTCCCCAGGGATGCAGAATAACTCTGTGCTCAGCCAGATTTAAAGCTTTGGTGGTAGGGGCTGACCCCAAGGTGTCACACCTCACCTATTTCTGACCTGCTGACAAAAAGAGCAGCTGGTGGCTCCATCAAAGCAGCTGCTGGGCTAGAAATCACTGTCTCAGGCAGCCAAAGGGAGGACTGCTTGCAAAAATCTATTCCTGTTATTTAAAAGCTCAAACTGAGTGATCAAATGATCTCATGTTCCACATCCTTCCAGTGATGGATCACAGACCAAAACCTTCCAGTTATAAAACTTCACCTAAACAATGGCCTAGAAAGAGAGAAGGAGTGACAAATTTGAAGACCCCTCCTGACTCCAGTGGTGATAAAACTTCTGATCTGCTGTAATTCATCAGAGCAGTTGAGCACATTCTCATGTCCAAGCTTGCAGGCTGGCACAGTGATTTCAATGCATTTTATTAAATACAGCAAGTTAAGTGCTTTGCTGGCTCCCAGCTTGACACAAATGCCTCCTGAAATGACTGTCATGGTATTTCTGTTAAAGAAATCAGTGACTAAAGTCCTATCAGCTGGAGTCTCCAGCATGCCAAAATAAGATTTAATGTGAGCATCAACACTCTTCTCTTGGGAATTCGTCTTCAAGTTAAAAAAAAAAAATACAGGCAAATAAAACAAAACAAAACTAAATTATTTCGGAATTTTGGTGATGTTGGTGGTGCTAGGTTTTTTTACATTTGGACCATCACAATTACTCCTCAAATATAGCCAAAAAGAAGAAATACTACTTTTCTCTTCAGCTGTGCTGAGTTTGAGTAACTATCTATTTTAGTTACATACAGATGAGTAAATATTTTCAGAGGCAATTTATCTGAAGAGGATAAGTTATTCCAACTACTTGTTAAGAAATAAAGAGAAAATTTATATTAAAAATTTATAATAAATATTAAAAATATCATGGTGGTTTACATTGGTGCTGTAAAAATTGTTTAAAAATTAAATTCCATTTAAAATATAAAATAAATGAAAGGGTTAATACAATATAGAACTTGAAAATAAATATTTGATTTTGGGATGAGAAGCAATTTTGAGTTTATTTTAATTAACCTAGGGATATTTGCTGTAAGGAAGCCCATTCCACTTTTCTCTCTCCCAAACACAAAAAAGAACCCTTCTCTGTGTCCTGTATTTGGTTTTTACCTCAGGAAAGGCTCAGTCTGAGCTCTGTAACTGAACACAAAGCAGGAGAGCAGGTGCAAATGACACAAAGAGATAGGAGAGTGATTTGTCTAATAATCCTAAAAGAAGATCTATTTTGGAGGTTCATATATGTAAAGTAGCCTCCAGAAGATCTGAGAACAATGATTGTGCTTCCTAAGAGCCCAAAGGTGAATGAATCTGAGGGGATGCAGTAGAGATTAGTGACTTTTCTGCCTCTGCCAAAAACTTTGGTTTAACCATCCTCTTTCCAATTTCCATGGGGATTGGCCACAATGCTTGTGAGCTTTAAAAGGAATGGGCAAACAAAACATCAGTGCAGTGATTATCCAGTCTTTTCAGATATATTTTCTAATATTTTCTAATGCACTTTCCAGAGGGGAAGGGTGCACAGGGCAGGAGGGTTGGATACTCACTGGGCTGTTCTGTGTTCCCAAGCCTGGGAGTGGATGATTACATTGTACAGAGCACTTCAGGTCACTCAGGAGCTTCTGATCCCTCTTTTCCAGATTGTGTACTGATGCTCTAAAAGGTGCAGAAGTACTCAGCTGATGACTGGCAATGTCTTGTTTCTCTAAATAAATAACTAAATTGACCTTTTTTTGGCAAAGCAATGGAATCTCTTACACTTTCCTTTCAGACTTGCCTGTTTTTCTCAGATGTAAAATCATAAACTTGGCACCACAAGTACCCAATTTGGAACTCCCTTGAATTCAGTTAAGCTCAATGAACTTGAGCTAAGTTCATGGGTCTGTTTTCCACATATGGCAGGTTTGTATGCCAAACGAGGTTACCCAGCTGGGAGGAACTTCATGACTGACACCCCAATTTTTATATTCATTATATATATGAGTGTGGAAAGATTCATATGGAGGGGTCTTGGCCAGGTCAGCTCAGGCAATGACATACAAGTGAAAAGCAAAGCAGTCTGATCCCTGATTTGCATGGAACTAACAACCCCTCACTGCAGTTCACCTGGGACCTCCTGTGTCAGCACTCTGGGAAACTCAGCATCATTTCAGAAAGCATTGTTTGACTGCAGTCCAAGCAATAATTGGGAGAGATTTGGCTGATGCTCACTCAAAAATGGAGTTTTGGTTCCAAATTGTTTGTCTCTAAGCAGAGTAATAAATTTTGGGTTTGAACACACAGAGCCCTTATTTTTTTTTTTTATTTATTTTTTTTTTTTACTCTTAAAGAAATTTCAGCTCTAACAAGGAAATAACCTGGATATTTTTTTGACTGGCTGGATAATAATAATTCTCACAAACACCTCTACTTTCAAATACTGAACTTTGGGGTTTGTATGAAACCTGTGATTCTGACCTAGGACTATGTAAGGCCTGGGGTGGTGGAGAACCCAGCAGCCCAGATTACCTCACATTTATAAAAAGCTGTGGTAACCTTTAAGAGCTTGTTTGCCATGTCCCTGGTGTGGTGACCACTTGCAGGCTTTGAGCTGGGGGTCCTTGGCAGGTGAATCCCTTTGCATCTATTGTGCTAAACAGCCCCAAGTTTTAGTTTGATTTTTTTATTCTCCTTCTCTGCAGCTCACTGCACACCTGTATTTTAGCTGCTAGCAGCATACAGAACTATGTTTCAAGATGCTGGACTGAGTTTAGATAATGATTTTAATCCCAGACACAATTTAGGAATACAGAATATAACACAGAGCATCAGCTAAGAGTGAGAGCCTGCTCTGCACTGACCATTCAGCCTGCTGTCACAGCAGCTCCTAAATACTTTTTTTTTTTTTTAATTGAAAATATTGCTGTTTATATGCAGCTCTTGGCAGCTTTAATCTGAAGCGCCAGACTCAGCCATAGCATTTTGCAGCATTCAGTGGAATTGCGTGAAATTCAAATCAATAAAAACTGGCATGGTGTGATACATGTGGTGTTTAGTAAACAAAGCAGATGAGATTGACCTGAGTGAAAGCTGTGATCAGCACAAACACACTGAATACAAAATGTGGTGTTGATTTGTGGCACAGCTGAGCTGGATGTGCATTTACCCAGCTACTTTGGGAAGATCTGATAGATTTTAAGAGTGATCCAGTCTCAGGCGTAAAGCCCAGTATCCTGTTTGTAAAGTCTTCCCACTGGTCCCCATGTCTAAATAAATGTAAATAAGAATGGGGTACACAGAGATCCTCTCAGACATTACTGCTTTGCTCAAAACCTATTGGACTCCCTGCCCTGCTCTTGCCACTTGTAAAGTCCCTAAATAGAAAAAAAAGGGTAACAGAAATAATTTTTTAAAGCTAATAAATTGAAGACAGGCTTTTAGCTGGTTTTGGGTGGAAAAGCATTACATCAAAAATCCTGTTTTTGTAACTTTGTCAGATATGGATATCACAGAGAAAACTCCATCAGGTTTATTTGGGTTTTCTCTCTCTCTTTCTCTTTAAAGTAAGCAAAAATATGGAATGTAGATAAAGGAGGGAGGAAATCTTTGGCACAAAAATTACAACATTTGGCTAATTAAGTGTCTGTCTGTTTTCCCTGATATTAAATTCTAATTCTTGTCATTTAGGAAAAAACAACTATGGAAAAGGAAAACAGGATACAGCTCCAGCTTATGGAGATTGCAGCCTGACACATCTCATGCCTTACAGATTCCATGGAAGTGTTTATTTCCTATCCAGACCTGGGACCAAGGGACTTAATGAAGAGTCTGGCAGAGGAAAAATGTTAATTGATGCTGCATGGTCAGAAAGGTGTCATTATGTCAGTTTTATAGGTGGGCACATGTGGCAGAGTAGCCACGTGTTATGAGGAAGTTCCTATATTAGGTCAGTGGAAAACAGCTTCCTTCACTCCCAGCTACAACTCTGAATTATTCAAATTCTGCTAATAAATGCATTATTAACTAAAATACAACACCAGCTGATTCTCCAGGGCATTTGCTATGAAATGCTGTTTTAGTTCACATGCACTTGGTAAGCCTGTGAGATTGTCACCTGATGTAAAGATAAAATTAAATGCCACCATGAACTCTGAGTAATATATTCCAAACTGTAAACTAAGGTGACTAAATATTAGCCCAGTTTGCACTTTTTTCAGCTGGGTTCTCTTCTGGATATTTTTTTTTTCCTTTCTAAAAATCAGATTATTCTTCTTTACATGCCCTCTAAATCTCTTGCTTAGGTAAATTGTTAACCTGCTGGTAATACAGGTAAGAAATGGCATAGGAATATAACTTGTTTTCTTTCAAAGTTCCAGTAAAGTGACCAGGAGACAAACCCAAGTTCTTAGACTGTTCCAAAATAAGGCTCAGATGACTTTGGGGGAGATCTAAGCAGTGATCTTTAAAACATCTGTGATCTACCACCCCTAGAGTCTTTTAAACTCTGTATTTTTGGAGTGATTTTTTTTTTTAATTTTATGTTCAAGCATAAATGCCTTAATCTTGTAAAGACCAAATATCCCATGAATGACTTCGATATAAAAAAATTTCAAATCATTTACAAACTCAGAGGTTTTGATTTAATTAAAATGTACTTAACTATCCCAAGCGGAGGCAATATATATTTTTATTATTAGGATATCTGCACTATAAAAAAAGGTGACTCTTTATTCTTAGCAATGAAAATTATCTTTCAGCATACAGCTCTCCAGGCTCCAGTGTACATAGAAAATGAAATTTGAATGATTATAATGTTGCTATAGTATGATATTTAGGAATGGATGGTAAAATCTCAAAATTTTTTAACACGTTAAGAGAAAAGCTTCTGTCAATGTCTATTTAAATTCACAAAATTTACATAAATTCAGGTGAAGGATGTCAAAGATAAAAACAGTGCAGGAAGGAAGATGGAGAGCAGGGGATCTGATCTACCACTACTGTCAGTGAATAATATCGACACCATGGATATTTCTCCTTATTTTCTTTTTTATCCATTTTTGCCTGATTTGATAAATCCTTCCAGTTCACTGGAAGGTGGCAACATTTAGTCTTGTTCATCCATTTCTACATCAGCCATGATTTTGTGGGGTTATGCAGAAAGGCAGCAGGGAACATCCTGTTCAGCTGGGGACATTCAGAAGGAACAGAGGCCTCTTGACTGGATGTTATCTGCAAATCTGGGTGCCTTCTGCAGGTTGTTTCTGCTCAATCCCCTGGAACAGGAAAATGGATTTGTCACTAGTCAGGTCAGCAAAACAGAAGGGAGATTCATTAAAAGATAATGTGGCAGGATGGAGCTAACAGAAAACAAGGACAAAATTGATGTTGTAAGATATTATCTTATGAGACACGGGAGGTTTTTACAAAACACTCTATGTTAAGATATTTTTCCACCACCTATTTTTGTCTCTGTGCTTTTGAAATCAAGCTCCATTAAGTTTTCATGAATCTTAGGACAAGTGCTGTGTTCTGCCAGGAACTGTTACCTGGTAAATGGTGTGTGAAAAAAAAAGTAGAAATCTGGACAGGGATAACTACTTACTACAGCCTATCCCAGTTGGTTAATTTATGAGGGCTTTTTGGTCCTCTATCCAGAGTTAGCTTTTGTCATCTTTCCAACTCAAATCACTTTAAAAAAATACTTTGAAATCTTAAATGAAGGAGTCATGGAAAAATTACTCCTTTCCCAACCAGGGATAAATTGTTTCCTTCCCAGTCCTACTGACTCTCGCCTCACTGCTGTCTTTGGGCTCTCCATCTTGTGACTGGTTTGGACCAGGACCAGATGTCTCTCTGGAAGTGCTAAACTAGCAAGTCAACCAGGTAAAAAAAAAAAAAAAGAAATGGCAAAAAAAAAAAAAAAGTAATTAGACACAGTGCTTTTCTAGATTGGTTTTCTAACTAATGTATCATAGTAAAAATCTGGATCTACATTAGCATGAATGAAATATAAGGCAAAGGAAAACAGACTGAATGATTTAATTTTCCAGTTTATCAGGTGCCCATCCTTTTATTGTTTGAAAAAATTGGTTATTCTCTCCTCTCATGAGGAAGTTGCACAGACAAGCTCACGTGTGCATCAGAAACCAACTCTAAGCTCTGGTGCCAACACAAAAAACTCACTATCCTCTGCCTAAAATCGATTCAGCTCACACAACCAGGAAAGTTCTGCACTATGAGGGGACAAAAAATTACCTACCCCCCGAAAAAAAAAAAAAAAAGAGCCAGATCTTGAAGGGAAGGAGGAATCCCCTGTGTGACCCAGTGCACTGCAAAGTGAACACCTCCTTGAACTGCACAGGAAGGAGGAGCTGAGAACAGAGCAGGGCATTCACTTTGGTTATTCTGATGGATGTTAGCTATGGCTGCATCTTTCCACTGCTAAAAGACAAACCTGGCAGTCCTCTGGCTTGGCTCTGACCTGTTCCCATTATTTCTCTTTAATCTACTATGGTTTTGTTGCTATAAGGGGCTTTGCATGTTTCTCTCATGTTGTAATAAAGCAGGTGGGATTCAGTTTCTTCATAAAGGAAAAGCTAATTCTTTACTCACATAACTCATTTTTATACGGTTTTTATACACTTTGTGTTTAATTGGTTAGTACTTAATTCATTGGAACATAACTGGCATTTTACATTTTCATGAAATCTTCCTATTCATGAGTTGTTTACATATTTTGTTCCTTGATTCTCATGGGACAGACCTATTGTTTATGCAGGTGCAAACAGTTCTCTTGCTAAAATAGGTTATTGTGCTGTTTTTCCACTCTTCTAATTCTTCCTTATGGGGACTTACAAACTAGTTGCTAGCTTAGTTAGAGTAGCAGGACTTAAACCATATTTTATAAGGCCTTTTTTTATTATATCTTTACCTGTCTGCAACACTCTCATGGCACTGGTTCTCTTTCAACAGCTTTTTCAAACACTCTTCACTCTTCTTCACAAGCTGCCACACTGACATCCTTCTTTACATGAACATCCCTCAGCTCTGCAGTTGCTGGTATCAGAAAGGGAAAAAATAACTCAAAAAACCCCCAAAGATAGGAATTTCTCTTCATCCCCTTCCTGCTGTGAGAAATGTGATTCTCTTCCACTCTTCTGATGCTCACACAGGGCATCACTCACAAGATTTGCAAAAGGTTGTAGGAATGGAGGGAAACAATACTACAATGATGAGTCACTTTCTCTGGAAAAATAGGCATAACAAGTGATATGGCAACTGTTTGTTCAAACAACACAGGGCATGTTTCTTTGGAGTGGAAATAATTAATCATTGGAACACATAACTTGAATCTTCCAGCAATGATCTTTGCTAAACTTAAAACTGAAAAACTACAGAGACAAATGTGGAAACTTATGTGTATGAAATGCAAATCAGAGTATGGATTGGAAAGATAAATTATTCAGTGAAGAATTACACTTGGAAAGTCTTGGTCTTCTGGTTTTTTTGTCCCAAACTTCTGTATTCAGCCTAGGCTCTGTGGAGTTGTGGAGTACTAGCTAGGAGGCAGAAGCAGGTAAATAAGAAAAATATGTTATTTATAGTCTTAAACTTTCTACAAGGGGTGCTTTTCTGCAGTGAAAAGTACACAGGGGTGTGAAATTCTCTGTGACTGGAAAACAGTGGACATACAGGCAAGAAATGGCTCCTTTTGCCATCTCAGTTGTTTTCTGACTAATTCCAGCTATTGAAAAAAACAACACAAACCAACAGATAAATTAAACATGAATCTCAGCCTTCATTCAAAGCAGAGACCTGCCCCTTAGCTGCAGCAGAAAGATTGAAAATATCAAGAGTGGAATGCAGAAATCAAAGGACAGGTGGTATTTTTGCTCTCCACCTTAAGTCCCTTGAGTCAACTAACCCAAGTAAGTTGCCATTAGGTCATTTTCCAGTGCTAGACAAAAAGGTTTTCAAGCCAGCCAGTAACATGTACATATTTTATAATTTTTATTACCATACCATAGTCGGATTTTGTGAAGCAGCCAAATGCATAACTTGATATTTAACACCTCATTGTAGTCTATTTCTGCAGGAAGCCTTTCCCCTTTTTTTCTCCCCAACAAGAAAAAAGATTACAGAACTTCAAATTTCCCTCTTCCTCTTCTTCCCCCCACTTTATACCCTGAGCATGATACCACAAGGTCTGGAATATCCCTTTGCTCAGCTGGGGTCACCTGTCCTGGCTGTGTTTGCTCCCAGGCACTCCCAGCCTGAAGGAAAATTGGGATGGCTTTGGCTCTGTGTGATCCTGCTCAGCAATAACAAAAACATCTCTGTATCATCAACCCTGTGTTCAGCACAAACCCAAAACACAGCCTCACCTCAGATTAACCCTACCCCAGCCAAAACCAGCAGTAAGTGCAGTAAGACAGTTTGGTGGTTGATTTTATTGCCTTATTTTTTTTTCCCATATCACAGATATTCACAGAGATAAGAAAGGAACTCACTGTGCATTGCACACACAAACACAGCCAAATATTTTGGTTCTTCTCCCAGAACTGAATCCCCAGCACTGCTGTGAAGCAGTTGGGAGCTGGAAGTGCAATCTTGGTACTGGTGTAGCAGGAAGCAGACAAAGCAGCCCAGCTTGGGATTTCAGATTCCTGGAGCTGCTCTGAGAAACTCACAATCCAGGGCAGGTTTTTCCCTGCTGAGGGATTCATTACTGCAGTCACCTTTTCTGTCTTACAAATCCACAGCTCTTGTACTTGTCTCTGCTTGTCCTTTAACTCACTCCTGTCTTAATCTCCCTCTTTGTCCCCTCATTTTTTTTGTACATTATTTCTGCTTTATTTTCTTTTTCTCCTTAAAGCCTTCTGAAAAAAAAAAAAAAAAAAAAAAAGACAATTTACACTGAAAATAGGTATTCAATAATTCTATAGAAAAGCTTGGCACAGGCACACTGGGAGGGTCAAGGATTGTAGATGATTATCTTCTACTTAACTGCAGTTTAAGCTCTAACTGTATTTGTATTCAGTGCTGGCACAACTGGGGAAGGAAGACCTCCTATCTCCAGTCAGATGAAATGATAGATGACAGAGATAATGAATGAAAGTATCAAAATTGAGTTATGTCCATTTATATATTTTAACATAAACATAGACTGGTGCACATGCTGATTCACAATCTTTATAAAACATCAAATGTCTTACATTAAAAATTAAAGAAAAATTATCTTCCCTCTGACCTCCATACTCCCACAATCTAAGATGTTATAATGTTTACTATTATTGTTATTATTATTATTATGTTATTTGTAAACTTTGCCTGAGTTCCAAATGCAGGTACTGTCTAATTTCTCTTTTCTTGCTGACTTTTGAAAGTGCTTGTTGATGCAGAGATGTGGAAAGCTAACTCAGTATGAACACATTTGGTAATACATTTCCACATGATCACTGTCTCAGTGTCACAGTTGTAAATACACAGCTGTGACAACATACACGTCCCCAGCCCACAGATGCTGCTGGCCATGGCTGAGAAAGTGGAATGGAAAGAGATGAATGGGACAGGAAGGACCCCTGTGACCTCATGCCTCACATACACAATCTTTTAAGAATCTCTTGTAGAGAAGGAGTAAAAAAAAACCCAGTGATCTCGAGGATGTGAGCATCCAGAGCCTTTGTTTTCATTGCAGCTGGCACTCAAGATGCAAACCTTCTATTCTCACGCTAATATTTGAGATGACCAACATGCCATCCAGAAGGACAGTGCTTCTATGACCTGCAATAATGAAAAAAATTAAATACAAGTAAATACAAGTAAAAAGTTCAAATCCAAGTCCAGCAGCTAAAAAAAACCTGCCTTTCACTTAAAAGTAAAAAGCCTTTCAAAGCCAGGAAGAGGCTTGTGTGAGACATTTTACAATCTAAATAGAAATAAGAGATAGGAAAAAAATTTCCAGCGTCCCAGGCTGTTGCATCTCCATTATGTATTTTCTCTGACCTTGCCAACTTGAGTCTGGTTTTGCTCAGCTCACTTTTTTGTTTTGGCTTTTGCACACTGGTCTGTACATGTCCCCATGTGTGCCTGCTGTATCTGATAAACCCTTTATCTCAAATCCTTTCATTATCACCATCCTACTGCTCTCTGTGATTAGGTATTCAGAAACTGATTCCCACTTTTGCTCTGCCCATTGCACAAACATCCATTTCCAGTCTATTCAGTCTGCAGTTATGTTTGTTCATGATTTTTCCATGGGGAAAATGCTGGGAAGAAACCACATTTTCTTTCCACTGTCCCTGATTAAAACGTCCTTTGAGATTTCCCTTTATCCTGATACTTCTGAGAAATCTTGGTGGAGGTCCTGATGCACAAGAAGTCCAGCGTCCCTTGCAGAACAATAAACCACCAATATTTCCCTGTATTTCCCCATCTGTGTCATAGCCATTTGTTTCCTCCAGTCTCCTATAGAGATTAGAATCTGCTTTAGATTTAAAAGTTCTTAAGTTCTTTAAAAGTTCTTAAAGTCAGGTCCTGGCTTGTGTGAAAGGTCATAAGTGTCACCACAGAAATTATGAGGATGGATAAAAAGGTGTTAATATCTCACTCTTGGAGGCAGTTAAATCAGGAAGACAGCAAGTAACACATCAGTGACAGAGCTGCAACTTAGCTCCCATCTTCTGAATTCCAAAATGTGCTTCCTGTATGAAAACAGCCTTTCTTGCTTACTAAATATGCATTGGAACTGTGCATTACCTCTCTCTGTGTTATGCAGGGTGTGATTAGTCATGCTATGGCACTTTCATTGCCATTCCTTTCTGTCAGTGCTGAGGTGTTTCTAT
Source organism: Tychaedon coryphoeus (assembly GCA_013398595.1). NCBI lineage: Eukaryota > Metazoa > Chordata > Aves > Passeriformes > Muscicapidae > Tychaedon > Tychaedon coryphoeus. The sequence goes on from WBND01000405.1 coordinate 818,575, forward strand.
TTAACCCATTGTCCGTGCTGCCTTTAAGCAAATGGTATTGTTCTGCCACTTTTCAGAGTCCTACATTTATCATTCCAGGAGTCAAAGGCAAAAATAAACAACTTACTCCTTTAATCAATATGATGGTGAATTTTATTTATGCCACAGTTCCCTCCACTCTCCCAGCAGTTCTCTTCATGCTTTCAGAAATGCTGAACTTCTGGGGATTTTTTACCCATTTAGCTCTTGACTTTCCAGTGCCCTCACTTCTTTGCTTGTAACAAAGACAGATGTGTGTTGACTTCTGTGAAGCTGCTCAAATTTAGGTGTATGGTCATATTTATGTGTTTATTTTATTTTATTCACAGCTACTGAAGTGTCAATATGAGCAATGCCAGCACCTAGCATTGGCTACCTTGGTCTTAGAGTATTTTAGAAAACTATACATAGTGGTAAACTTGAATATTTCCAATTTGTCAATAAGCTAAGTTCATCTGAAGAAGTTTGGATTTGAGTTTTATCATTATATTTGTTATTAGGCATACTATAGGCCTCAAATCATAGCAAGCATTTTTTTAATAAGAAAAACTTTTCTCATTGTCAATGATGAGCTGCATCTGCACTGTGTTATTGTAAGACTTGACTTATTTATAACATCTGTGAATGGATGAATTTTATTATGTATTCTTAATAACAGGATAGATTAGGCAGAAGGCAGTCAGCCAGCCCTTCCTGATGTACCTGCTTAGCCAGTTCTGTGTGCTCTGAGACATCACCCCTTGATTTTCTCTCTGGCAGTGCCTATGCCTCATGGAGACTAAAACACACAGAGAGAATCATACCTCTGATTAAGGGGTCTGAAAACACATTTAGATATCTACCTTCAGGGGCTGAATTTTATGGAGAACAACATGTTCTTTGCAAGCTGTGTTCCAATGCCCAGGATGTCACATCCCACTGGCACTCAGCTGGTGCAAACTGGAAGGGTCCATTAAGTTCCCAATGGGGAGTTAAGCACTACCAAAGTGTGAGCTCTTGGAAATGATGCACTCAGGAGGGCTGTCCATGTGACAGTGAAAAGTGCACTTTTTTTGGTAATAGCAGGAGTGCTGGGAATTCAGCACTGTCAATTTTAAACTTGGATGGTGGTTTGCTGCCTGGTCTGCCTGACCAAGCTCTGACAGATTATAATCATCCTCGGCTTCCTTGGTACCAAACTGACCATTTTACACACATTCAGATGTGTCTGTTCTTTCTGAAGGGGTTGCTGCTACCTGTGGTGATGCAGAGCATTTCTCTCTGGAGTTTGAAATCAGGTGGAAACACTAGAGCTGAGTGCCTACACAAACCCTCATAAATTAACTTTATTGCACTTGGTGTAGCTCACTAATAATGTCTAGGTTGGCTCCCACATCAAACACTTATTCAGGGTGTAGAACGGCTGTAAAAAGAAACTTTGGTCAGCACTTCAGGTACAAACATCTACATCCATCTAATATTAAGTGATAAGACTCCCACAATAGATATCTAGAAGTGTGGCACTGAATTTGCATTAAATGCAAAATTTCTGCACTGATCTTAAGGTTGTCTCAAATGAGGAAAAGAAAAAATAGATCAACTAGTGCTTTGATTAACTTTATTTTTTAAAAAATATTGAATCAATCCCATAACTGAGGCTGCTAAATTCTATTGCAAAGTTTTTCCAATAGATGTTCAATGCAATCTTTTCATTGTTTGGATTTCTGGGATCAATAACACCCATGACAGGTAGTTTGTTCTACAGTTCTTTTTTAAGTTCCTGTTCTTACACTATAGCAAATAATCCTAGATATTTCTAAAGGTATATTATTTTCATAATTTAAAACTGGGCAATACAACAGAAAAATCTTTCTTGTGGAGAGACACCAGCAAAAAATTGTCAAAATTATGTAAGTAATTAATCCCATAAATAAATTTAAAAAAAAATAAAGAAACTGAGTGGCAGGAAATCTTTCATATATAAGGCAATGCTTTGCTTGTCTTCATTGTAGGTTGATGAGATCTGCCTTAAACACAGAGAGATACAGATAATTTCCATGAGTTATCAATTGAGAATGAGTATTTTTTTAACTAATCCATGAGACCATTTAGGCAGCTTTAAGGGAAATGAGATTAATTTACCAGTGGCAGTAGTCCTGAGTACAACAAATGCCCACACAATTCATTTCCTCAGCCACAGTGCAGATGATGGGCAGAGTGAACCTTCAACAAATTTGCAGATTATACTAAATTATGGGAAGAGGCTAAGGCACCAAAATGTAGAGTTTCAGACCAACTGAGTTTGTTAGTCTGGAGCACTGTTAGCCAGGAGACAACCTGCAAAGTCCACCAAGGAGAAACTGAAGTTTTTCACGTGAGCTGGGAAGTGCTGCAAAATCTTTCACAGAGCTCTGCAAAGCTTGGGAACTCCCTGCTGCAAAGGGCCTGAGAATTTCTGTGGATGGAGTGGAAGCCAAAAATACAGTCTCAGCTTGAGTTAAAGCACTCTTGAGGTTCAGATTATTTTATGCAGCACAGGAGGAGGTTGTTCAAAGAGATTAAAATCTCCACCCTCAAACTTTTAGGCTTGGCTAGGTAAAATTACCAGTTATATGGTTCATGGTTGCCCACAGTCCAACTTTGACCCAAAGGTTGAAGGTTCTAGAGGTTCTTTCCAAACAATAAATAAATTATTCTCTATCTACATCAGGGTCTGCAGCTCTGAGTTGAAGATAGAACATTTCTCAGTTAATGCAAGTCCCCAAACCTGCACGTTTCAGGTCTGTGCACCAACCTCAGCTTATGTGCTGGGAGCAGAACAAGGCTGCCCTCATTGAAGCAGCAGTATTAGTTCAGGAACAACATGATGCTGACATGACTGCAGCATTTCTACATCAAGAGCTATTTTTTTTGCAGTTAAATTGTCTCTGTAGAGCCCTTGGAAGAAGGTTTTAAAACAAGTAACAGGCATTTCAGTCCACACTGAAAGCAACAATTCCAGTACACAAACTCTGTAAAGTACTATACTAATTTTGTAAAAGAACAAAAAGAGCAAATTTTCTGCAACTTTAAACTCATTTTGGACACCACTGATATAAATTTCTTTGCAGAGATATTGAACTTCTTTATTATTGAATATAATAAAGATTTTGAATTGATATTTTGGTTTATATCAGTATTGGAGGTTTATATCAGCATTTCTCTTTGAGATCCTAATTATTGTTTTCAAAACAGAATTAATCACAGAATCACTAGGACTGGAAAAGACTTCCAAGGTCATCAAGTCCAACCTTCAACCAATCCAGTCTTCAGCATTGTGGGCCCGACCAGACCACTGAGTGCCACACCCAGTTTTTCCCTGGACACTTCCAGGGACAGTGACTGCACCACCTCCCTGGGCTACCCATGACAATGCCTGACCACCCCTCTCATGGAGAAATTCTTCCTGGTGTTCATGAAATGCTGGCACAGGCTGCCCAGAGAAGCTGTGGCTACCCCTGGGTCCCTGGAAGTGTCCAAGGTCAGTTTGGACAGGGCTCTGGACAACCTGGGCTAGTGAAATGTGTCCCTGCCCATAGCAGGGGGTTGGAACAAGATGGTTTTTAAAGTCCCTTCCAACCCAAACCATTCTTTCATTCTGTGACTACATGATTTCCAGCCACCTTTTCAGACTTTCTTATTTCAAGTAAATAAGTCAAGACTTATTATGGTTCATATGTTAATTTGTGAAGGGAAATCTCTTCCCCCCAGTCATTTAGCCATTGTCATATTGCCTATTTGATTCTCCAGACTCACGGGCTTTGGGTTGGCTGCACATTAAACACTGTGGAGCACAGTTTCCATGTTCTGAACTGGCCATAAGCAAGAGATGCAACTTCTGTTGCTGCCCCCAAGGGCTGTTACAACATCCAGCAAGATGCTGTGGATAAATAAAGAGTTTTGCACCACATATGTTAAATTCTATATTATCCTCAAAGGAACTTACTGAATACAAAGTTTATAAAGTCATTAGAGGCATTACCTATCTAAATCTTTCTTTAAGATATGAAATCTCCTTGTCTGGCTGAGCATGGAAACTACTTGCAGGAAACTTAGCTGTTTAGACATGATCCTCTGGATGAGTTCTCAGTTTTCAGTATAACAAAGTTTTTAAGCATGCCTGCTTTTTTAATGCCTCCTTAGCTTCAAAGTAATTACTCTTACTTTTCAAGTTATGTACAAAAGCTTAAAATCTTTTGTCAGTCACAGTTCATCTCAGAAAGAATAACCACTGTACTGTGCTTTCCCTTTGAAACAGTTCCCACAGAAAGTAGAATAAGGTATCATTTGTTTCTCCTTTGCTGCTTGAGCAGATAGTGGAAAAGTTAAGCATATGGTTAACTGCTGTAGCATAATATAAAGACTTGAGAATATTTCAGCTTAGGGCAGAACTCCAACACAGCCTTGTTTTCTGTAAGCCATCTGTATTTCTGTAATTGGCTCCTGTTGACCCCTCAGAATGTGTTTTCACACTCCTCTAAGACTTACACTTGAGTCAGTGGCCATGCTGACACCGTTCTGCAGCAGTGAGCCACGAGCACGTCCCAGAGGACAGATCCTCACAGAGATCCTTATGGCAGCACACAGCAGTGTGGATACACTTCCAGGGCTGCACTGAGGTCACTTACACACCCCTCAGAAAATGTGTCTGAGGAAATGTGGCTGGTTGTGCCCTTGCCACGCTCCAGCTTCCTCCTGAGGGATCACCTCTGAAATATCTCACGTGAGACTCGACTCTTTTCATTTTCTCAGTTGCTCTCCCCACACACATTACCCAGCTCTCTGGAAGTACCAGGGAATCTCATGACAAACTTCTACGAGGGTGAGACTGGTCACAGATGTGTTTACAGCCAGGATGGAGCTCTGCATCAGTCCCCAGAGAGAGCTGTCTGGAAAATTCAGTACAGCAACAAACTCCAAAAGCTTTGCTCCTTCCTTGACAGCTGTTTATTGAGTTTATAATCAAATGCTTCCAAGGGAGGAGCTCCATGAGCCAGGAGCCTTGGCTGTATAGAGGTTTTGTTCGCCAAAGAACTCTGATTTGGTTGGCAAGCAGAAAAGTCAGAGCCAAAATTGGCACCTAGTCAATGCTGGTTGATTATGAGGATCACAGGTCTCCTGAAGCTGGTGTGAGAAGTGAGAGGATGAAACTAAATTTGCCTCATGTGGCATAGCAGGGTATCAGCACTCAGATGGAAATTTTCAGCTACACTCAAAATTTTGTCCAGCAGTTCCTGCTGTATTTACACTAACTGATAGGCAGGGCTTGTATGCTCATATGTGTTAATTAACATTAATGTGGATGAAAAGTCTCATCATCCCAGAGAGCTCTGGAGGAATTCCTGCTGTAAATTGGCCACCAGACATAGATAAAAAAACTTGTAAATAATCAATGGATTTCTAATCTCATGTGGCTCAGTCTGGCAGGACTTAAAACTGTTACCTTTGATGGTTGGCCTTTAAAATCAATTTTTATATTGTAGTCCATACGAGGCCAGCTCTGTCCATGGTACATAAAGTGCCAACAGAGAGGTGAATCAATCTAAATGGAGTCCCTTGGGACTAATGCTAATCAAAATTGATGAGTTAGAAGTGAAGATTCCATACAAATATATGCAAGGAGTTTGTGTACAGCTATTAACTGGAAAGGACCTGGAATGGATGGAATTCATAACACTTATTAGAATGATTGCCACTAACATTCATAAAAAAAGAATACTTTTGTAAGAAGTGTTGGGGAAAGAAGTCTCTGGCTGGATAGTGGGTGATCTTGTTTATTAAATTGAAAATAAAAGAGAAAATGCCTGATAATAAGTGTTTAAGACATGTATCTTGCCTTGACTATGACCTGCAGTCATTGCTGCAAACATTAGTAAAACACTGGAGAAATGTTGAAACTAATTATATGTTTCCTCAGGAGAAAGAAAGATGATGAAGGAATGCTCTTGGAGTGAAGAACCAGCTGGAGGAGATGAAGGTTGTTAAAGAGCATGAGATTTTAAAAAAATCTTGCACAGTGAGCAGATAAAGCAAAAATGGCTTACAACAAGCACACAAATGGGCTTCCTGAAATGATGGAGGTTCATCTTTTGTTGGAGAAATGTAGACAAATTAATAAGGGAAAACATGTACTGCACCAGAAAAATAATGGTAAAATCTGAAATGAGATAAAAGCACAATGTAAGATTTACCAAAGTGACTGCTTGTCACTTCTGCAATTTGTTATCTTCCTGTTTCAGCTTCATTTCATCAGAGAAAAGGCTATTTAATGATTCAAAAAGGGGAAAGAGGCAATTGCAGAACTGTTTTATACATATGACATGAAGTTGTAGGGTTGGAATAAGGTAGAGGTCGATTCTTTGAATTACTGTCTGAATATTTTTGAATATTTTAGAACAAGAACCTGTCAGGAGGATGGGGAGGAAGGTAACAGTCTATGAGATAATGCAGATTGTTGGACTCCTGTGTTTATTGTAAGGCTGTAGACAAAGGACAGAATGCAAAAAAACGCAGCTGAGAAACATAAGGGTATAATTATAATGGCTATAAATATAATTGCAGCAAAAAAAAAAGACAAAAGTCAGCTGACTAGATCTTGGATCCAATTACAAAATGAGCAGTACATTCCTTCTGAGAGTCATTTTTTAGATGGATGTAAGCAAAAAATGAAGGAGCAGAAGAGATTAGATAAATTATTTGGAAAAATGTGTCTTTTGGAAAGAAGTGGTTGGTTGCGTTTAAAATGTTCTTATGCAAGAAAAAGAGAATAACTAACTTTAAGTGAATTATTAAAGAGCAGTAGAAAATGGAAAATGCTAACTTTATACTGCTAAACTTGAGATATTTACAAGTATAACTTCATTTCTTGTTGTAGTTGCTCCATTTGCAGCCAGCAAAAGAAGTGGACTTTTCTAGGGCACAATTCCTTTGAAGACATCCAAATTAAGCCAGATGAATTGCACTCAAGTAATGACTACATCATCCCAATGAGTACAAAGAAAATGTAAATGCCTCCCTCATATGTAGATCTTTACATTTGTAGGCATTTCCAGTCGTGTGATATGAATCTCATTCTAAGACTTTATTTAGGGTGGCACAGGAGGGCAGCAGTCACAGGAAGCAAAAGCATTGGGTTAGAAAGGATTCCTAAAGTTACATAGCCAGACCCAGATTCAAGCATTGCTATGAAATTGTCAGATAACAATGTCAAACATCACCAAGTCAGAAGAGTTTCTGCCTAAGATATGTATCTCAAGCAGAGAAGAAATATTAAGAGTGTCAAAAATTTTCATGTAAAAAAAAGAGGGTGGGACTTTTCAGCACTTCTTTCAATTTCTTAGGAAGTGTGTGTTAGATGTGCTTGTGAAACTGTCATTACTTTCTTCCTCAAAGAAATGATTCAATGATTCAAAATGCATGGATGGATGGGCCATCTGATTATATTGTCTTCATCAAATCCACCCCAAAGCAAAAAAAGAAAAGCTAATGGAGCATATAAAATGAAACAGTAAAGTCACATAAATATAAGCAACATTTCACATAAATGCAAGCAACATTTCTTTCCCCTTTTAAGCCATTAATGTTGAATACCATAATGTATCAGTTCATATTTTTGCTTCACTACATTCAGAATCAAATCCCCTCACTTGCTTTGAATGAGGTAAAGTTGTTTTGCTTTTCAAGATGCTCATGGATTATCAAATAATCTATAGAAAATAAAGCAGGTTAGAATAAAAAGTATATCTTAAGTTATAAATACAGTATTTTGACCTAAATAGTGTGAATCTTTTTACAAGCAAAAATTTTAAAAGCTATACAGTTGTATATACCTGTAATACAAAAAGTATTTCAGAGCATGATAGCATATATAAATCATTTTATATTTTCTTGAAGTAGTAAAATAAATGTAGGCTATGTCTATGGATGGAAACTCCAAATGTTAATGTTAATACTCTTGTAAGAAGTTATTCAAGAAAAAGAGAAAAAATAAAAGTATTATACTGTGATTTTCATATCAGGTTGCATTTTGTGGTGACATATGTTTGTGCCTGTGCATGCATATTAATATGGTACTATGTAGTGCAAGAGCTTTGGTGAACATTCTATCTTGAATTATGATATCCCTGTTTTTAAATCCACTGAAAATCAATCTCTAAATTTTGATTACAAGTTTTAGTCCAACTTGTACATAAATATTTCAGATTTTTCAGGAGATTGTGACACTGTTGTAACTGCAAGCTGAGGCTGATATTCAGATATTAATTTTTAAAATGCTTTTCTTGTTAGTCTTCCTCACCTCTTGTTAGTACAAAACCCATGTTCTGTAACTGATTTTATTGTAAGGGGGAAACCATTAATGGGACAGCTGAAGTGTGATTCATTGGAAATATAGACAAGATCATACTCAGGCTTCACCAGGCAACCCCTTGGAAACTTTTTATTCCTTTTAGCAGACTGGATACTTTTAGATACTTTGAGTATCTAAAACTAGATAGAAGGTTTCTAAACAAGAATCTTCCACAGGATACCTTCCACTGTCCCAGGTTGATCCAAGCCCCATCCAACCTGGCCTTGGACACTTCCAGGGATCCAGAGGCAGCCACAGCTTCTCTGGGCACTCTGTGCCAGGGCCTGCCCACCCTCACAGGGAACAATTCCTTCCCAATATCCCCTCTATTCCTGCCCTCTTTCACCTTAAATCCATTCCCTGTGTCCTGTCCCTCCATCCCTTGTCCCCAGTCCCTCTCCAGCTCTCCTGGAGCTCCTTTAGTCCCTGGAAGGGGCTCTGAGCTCTTCCTGGAGCCTTCCCTTCTCCAGGTGAGCACCAGCAGCTGTCTCAGCCTGACAGCCCCCCTGCAGCATGCAAATGTGCATTTGGGTCCTAGAAGAAAATAGGAAATAGAAAATAGGCAATATGGTGGTGCACCAGGATAAAAGCACACGGATAGGAGCACAGAGGATTATTATTGCTTGGGTTTCCTCCATTTGCATGGCCCATGTGAAAGGACACGATGAACCATGAACGTTTCTAAAGACTTCTTGTCACCTTAGGGAAATTATTTGCGTCTTTTGGGTCTAAATTGGTGTACAGAAACAACTATCAGCTTTTCCCACTGAGTGCATTTCTCTTGTGTGTCTTTAGTGCATGACTGGTCTTTGCTATGTGCTATCTTAGTGTCATTTCCTAAACAATTCTCTGCTGACTATGAACATAGAGAGAAGGAAAAAAAACCTGAAATAATGCAAATAAATAGGTAGGGGTGTTTTTTATTCATGAATGCCAGTGGTAGATACATTTTGCACATAGAATTTAAACTTGTCAGAGATTCCAGTTTCAGTGCTCAGATGTTGTAGCAGTGTTCTCAGACGTTGCTGTATTGCAGAAAAAAGTCCCACTCAGATGAATGACTGTGAGGGAGAATATTACATGAAATAATTCCAAAGGAGAACGTTAAACTTTTCATTTTCAGATGCAAGCAAAGTGATGGTTGGATGAAATGGTATCAATAGTACAGGAACCTCCAAGGGCCCCTTCAGCAGCCACAAAAGGGGCTTTAAAAAGACTGCAGTAATTGCCTGCAAAGAACTGTGTGATCATTAACTGTTAACCTGAAACTTCAGTAATGTTTTATTTTACCCATGAGTGCTTTTTTTTCTTTCAGAGTGAGCTCTGCTATACTGTAAATCTTCCCAGAAAAATCCCCTCAACCTTGCTGGTGCTGTGGTATGAAACTCCACCTGCCTCTGAACAAACATGGCCTGGCTGGCTGCTGGCACCAGCAGAAAATAGCAGCATAAAATCATCACTTATGCAGTGTAATTGGAAGGATTGCCAAGAATAATATGGGGGGTTTTTTGCTAAATCATGAGGAGAGAAAAAAAAAATAAAAAACAACAAAAAAAAAAAAAACTGGAGATGATTTTTAAACCAAGTTAACTAAGCTGTATTATACAATTATCTCCCACACTCTCAGATTTAGCACGGATTTATCACAATATATAAGCAATGTGAAACTATAAGTTTGTGTTCTGGAAATTTTATTGACAGGTTAGCAGGTGCATAGGCAGCACAAACACAGCCTAATGCACCCAGGGACGCTGGAGCTGCTATAGGAGCTCTGTTTCTCCCACCAACACTGATGGGTGTGGCAACTCTCTCCATTTTACTGCAGGTCCAACTAGCTGAAATGGGTAACATATTTAGGTAATAACACTGCCATTAGCTCAGGAGCTGCCACATTTACAGAAATATGATTATCTCCAGGTAAATGTGCTCCCTGTATCAGGGATAATTATGCCCTTGTAGGATGCAATATAATAATTTGGTTTTTAACCTAAGGATGACAAGCATGGGCTTTGCTGTCTCCTTTGCAAAGGTTACATCAGAAATTCAGATTCCTACACAAAAATGTCCACCAGAACTGCCATGTTATATAAAATGGGTAAATAAAATCATCTTCAGTTGGTCTTATTCACTTAAAGGGAGGAGGAAGGGTGCTTAATAAAAAAGTTTGTGAGAGAATATAGATTAATTATTTGAACTTAGGTTTCATAGAAAGATGAAATATTAACCCGAATTTGGGGCTGAATTGATACCCAGGATGGCTATCCTCTGTTGTTTTTTGTTTTGATTTTCAGAGAGCTTAAACCTAGGCAGTCATTTCATGCATCTTTTTCCTATGGGACAGAATATGTTTTTCTTCACCATTTCCTAGACCAAATAATCAAAATCCAGTGGTTTTTGATGCCTAAAAGGTAAATAGAGCATAATTACACAAACAATTGAAATGAAGCAGCTGAGTTGAAGTTCAAAGTCTTCTCTTATTGCTTTGGGCTCTGAGTTCGTGGGTTTTCACAGATAGATCAGTGAGGGGGGAAAAAAGGAAAAAAATGTAGGGAAAAAATAGAATATTAATACAACAGATTCAAATATGTACTAAGTGAGAATGGAGCAGAAACGTTTTTGATGCATCTGTCCCATGTCAGTATCTGGGGGTAGCCTGGAAGATGTTCTACCACAGGACAGCACAGAACAGGAGTTAATAAAAAACCTTTAACTTGCTTTTCTTACATTTTTCCCATTGAAAATAAAGTGATTCACACACAGTGGATGTATTTTATAGTCTGAATTCACATCTCTGCTGTGAAAACCCTTGGTTCTAAGGTCAGAAAGAACTTCTTGGATTGCTGCTCTCCTACAATGTTCATATCAGTCACTCAGCATTTCTCAGAAACTGGATGAAAGAACAAACAGAAATAATCTCATGAATATGTATTTTATAATTTATAATGCACATTTTAAAACAGAAATACTGCCTAAACTCCATAATCTTAACATCAGAACAGACTGAACAGGGGTGTGTGTGTTATGTGTGTGTATATATGTGTGTATGTTTAAATAGAATTTTGATTAAATTTTTCAATATCAAAGAAAAATGATGTCTTCTAATTAAATTCACAAAACTCCACAAAACAATCTGTAGCTTTCTGGTCCCTGTTTGCAACAATATAGTTGAAAAATCATTACAGTTAATACACATAAAGAAGCTACACCTCATGCTGGGTGATAGGTTATAGGAAATCAAAAGCAATAAAATTAAGATTTTTAAAAAACCCTTTTTATTTCTTTCTAAACTATTCAGCTAGTTAGTGGTGAAACCTATGGAGAAACAGAAAAATAATTTTGTGATTGAGCTACCCAAAATTAGGCTGAATAAAGCCTGTTAAATAATGCTATAGAGAACAATTCCACACTAATGGCAGTGAACTTAGATGATCTCAGATTATCTTTTCCAAAGCTTATTCTTATGGGGCTACTTTTTTAGCTGACATACCCATTAATGGCTTATAAAGGAGAAATAAAGACAGGGAGTACAAAAGGCTATTAATCAAAGAAGTTTCCCCTAATTGGTCAAGGGACCTTTATACACTGACATCCATTAGAATCTCTACTACTTTCATCACAGTATTTTGTTACATATTTTCCTTAATGTAAATAATTTCTGTGTTTGTGCATTAGAAAGAAAGTTTGAAAAAAGCAATGGTGTTTAATTTTTCGTATGTTTTAATACAGTGGGGTTTTTTTTAATTGCCAGTGCCTTTTTGGTCCAGTAGGTTTTATTGTGTGATCAGCAAAGTGACTTTGGAGTTAGACCCAAAGCTCAGCCCTCACATACAGCCAAGGCACACTTGTGCAACTGGGACCCCACTTATGACTTTAATAGTGCCCAAATATTACCAGCCACAACAGGCAAGGGGGTCTGGGTTTTATCCCTGCTGTTGCTGCAGTGACAGAGGAGACATCTCAGGTGTGAAAAGTAACTGCAGCTATAAAGCCCTAAGTGGCTGCAGGTGTGCTGCAATGTACAACAGTTTTGTTGCATGCTGGAAATTAAAAAGTGAGAATAAATCACAGTGTGAGCCCCCAAAAAAGAGCTCCTAAAAGCCACAAAGGGCTGGTCTCAGGGGCCCTTGCTCACCATGGTATTGCCCTGCAGCCACAGAGTATTGCCACTGGAGCACTGCTGCTGCATTGGGGTCTGTTGAACACTGGTGCTGCTGTGGCCTCTCCAAACTCTTCTGGGCTGTCCTTGGGAAGCACTCTCTTGTCCTCATCAATAAATGAGATCTGATGAGAGCTGGTGAAGGCAGAGCCTTTGTTCAGTAAAATCTGAGTGCCACTTTGGGTGTTCATTCAGTACAAGCATGGTTGGTTACCCACTGCAGATGATGGTTCAGGCAGGGACTGCCAGGAGGCCAAGTCATCATCATCTCTCCCTGTGGGATGTTCCCCAGCTCCTCTTGAGGCTGATAAATGGATCCCAAATTACTTGACTTCCTGTGAAGTAAGTGAGCTACAAAATCAGAACGAAGACAAGGGATAAATGTGATCTCCAGTGTATCAAAAGGTTATAAAAATTGCAGACCAAGCTTTTCCACTGTGCTTAGAGCATGCTTCATTTAGATTAACACTGCATGGCCTTCAGGTCTCATCTGTTTGCCAAAGGATTTACAGGGTTCCTTCCCACTGCCATTGCCTTTATTCATACTAATTACTTTTATTGTAACTACCAACCACTCCAGGGTCTGCTCTAATAACTGGTAATCCCAGACACCCAGCTGAGCTCTCACAAATTTAACCAAAGAACAAAAGTCAAAACAGTAATTTTCTCACTATATTACAGCTGACTCATAACAAACAGTTCATCATAGAATCATCAGAGAATGGCTTGGGCTGGGAGGTTCCTGAAGGACTATCCAGTTCCAACCTCTCTGTCATGATCAGGGCCACCTTCCACTATCCCAGGTTGTTCCAAGCCCCATCCAGCCTGGCCTGGAAAACCTGCAGGGACAGGGTGGGCACAGCTTCTCTGGGCAGCCTGTGCCAGACCCTCACCATCCTCACAGTAGGGATGTTCTTCAATCCTTACTCATATGCAGGTGTAGATGTCATAGCAACTTGAGCAACATGGCAAAAACCAGAGAAATTGGCCCTGTTGTCATTTCCCTGCCTCAAGTCTATCCAGAGCCTGTGTCTCCATCATGATGTCAAACCTGTCATTCTACAGAGGAGAAAACTCCCATCTGTGGGACCCTGCAGGAAACCTCTGCTGAGGAGCACACAGATCACTCAGTCCTGTGCAAAGCATTGCCTGCAAACTCTTTCTCATTTTTACAGTTATAAAATAAAAAAAAGGTCTTGTAAAGAGATAATCAAATAAAACAAATGCCTATCGGGAAGAGAGAAAATCATATTTATATTCTACTGGTTTTGACTTGTACAAATTTGCACAAAGTTGTCAGCAAAGTGGTGTTCTTCTGTTCATTGTTCCTGCATACTTCATTTTGATGTTCTCACAAAATAAATTTCGGCACTCAAAGGACCTCAAAAACTTAAGAAAGAGTAGGCAGTCATTTCTATCTTTATTTCTGCCACAAAAGACAAAATAATTTCGAGATAGTGGACAATAAATTCTCCTTTGGTCTTCTGATATGGGATCCATATTTTCTGGGTACAGAGTGTATTTAGTTGTAGAAAATTGTTAAAAAAGACACCAGGTATAATTCACTCAATAAGCTGAAAAAGGCAAGGCAGCATGGCACCTTATTCAAAGTGGTAAAAATGAAGAGTTCTTTGACAAAGAGTTCTTTGACAAAACAAAATTGGACCTAAACCATGAAGTGTGTATTGCTTGTTATTTGAAATTGTCAGTGAGAACCCCGTGATTCCAGAGGAGATTGGACACTGTCCATGGTTGTCTTCCATTGTCTATGGGAGACGATAAGGAGCAGACATTTAAAAGGAGCAGAAGCAGCTCATTTTAGCCATCCTGCCAAAATCAATAGTATTTTAGAGAGCTTCAGTGAGAAACAACTTGATGTGCTAGCAACTGACACAGTGCGTGTCAAAGAAATTAAACTCTTCTTTTTACAGGCTTTGGTGTAATTTAAGGGAATGTGAAGGAGGTATTCTGTGAGCTTTGCAGCCCTAATAGGGATGGAAGTTACCTCTCTGCAGCCTCCTGTTCTGCAAAACTGCCCTCAAGGTCAGAAAAACTTTTGTCTGAGTGAAGAGTGAAGGGCTGGAATGAATAGTGTGACTAAGCCTGAACAGAGTGGTTTGAGCACCTTCATTTGGAAAACTGATAGCAGACACTCAGTGTGAGCTCAAGCTGTCCCTTTGCTTTGAAGGCAAGAGAAGTCTCCACCCCACCACAGCCATTCTCAGGTGTGTTTGCTCCAAGGATGTTTGAAAACTGACGTCTGTGAGCCCCCAAAACTTAACCATAACCATTGCATTAGAGTTGTGATTGCTTTTGTGCCTGTACACCTTGTCTCACACCTTCCTCTGCCCAGCAGTGCTCCTCTCCACCAGCTGGAATGCAGGGGGAAGCTGGGGCAGGATCCAGCACTATCAAAAGGTGTCAAAAATTCACTGCTGAAAAATATCCAAGTACATAAAAATATGAACTCCCTTAAATCTCCCTCTCTAAGGCCATTAC
>WBND01000405.1:838022-872074 GCA_013398595.1 Tychaedon coryphoeus
ACAAAATGGTCTTTGATATCTTTCAACCTGAACAATTCTGTGATTCTATGAAGTACAAGACAGTGAGGTATATTGGGATCTTGACCATGATAAAAAAAAAAGAAAAAACCAAACAAAGTAATATTTTAACAAAAAATGAGTTTAGACTCGTTGCTTACGCACTGTGGCTTGGCTTCCCAAATACTTGAATTTTATTATTTTCATTCAGTGATGGAGATTTTGCTAAGCTGTCAGAATTGACTTATAACCATTTCAAAACACTTTAATGATCTCAGTATGGATAATCTACAAGCAAACAAATGTGGCATTTCTTAAATGTTGTTAGAACTTGAAAATTTGCAAGAAGAAACTAATTGAATAGAACTCAATTATTTCTTTAAATAGAGAAGCGCTGTCAAGATCCATCACTGAGGAGCTCTGCTGTCAGTTATTTTTATTATTAATATTTTCCTTCAACTTTCTAAAAATTCAGCTTCACCAATAACCTCTGATGAAAAGTTTTGGCATTTTATTTGTAAGAAGAGTGAAAGAAAAGAGAACAGAGCAAGTTGCAAGAATAGATAAGGAAGAAATAGATGTGTTCCTCCAAATCCAACATCCAGCACTAGGTGTTTACTCTGTTAAGCATTAGCAGACAAAAATGTCTTTATTAACATTATTAACACCATTTGTAGAGTTCATAGGAGAAAAAAAAATACTCTGGCAGGGACTTTTTAGCTGATTTCCTTGAGAAATGAGTTTCATGAGTTCATTCTTTATTAGTCCATCTGGCATTTCTGCTTCCATTCATGTTGAACACATTCTCCAGTTTCAACAAAGAATCCACAAAAGAGGACAGGATCTTATGAATGCCTCAACAAAGTTCAAGTTCTAACATCTGTGGCTGCCACTGTTGTGGAACAGACTTGTCCCATCATGGGCTGCAAAGACCAAGGCAGAGACAGACCTGAGCACTGCTGGTGGGATGAAATTCTCATCCCCTCTGGCAGGGGATGAAACTCAGCTTGGGGGACAAAGGACTCATTTTCACAGCTCTTTCTGCTGCTGCCCCGACAATCTGGATTACCCTGGCTTGAGTATTAGAGCAGGACCCAATCATAGAATCACAGAATGAGTTGGGTGGGAAGGGATCTTGAAAATCACCTCATCCCACCCCTGCCATGGGCAGGGACACCTTCCACTGTCCCAGGTTGTTCCAAGCCCCATCCAACCTGGCCTTGGACACTTCCAGAGATCCAGGGGCAGCCACAGCTTCTCTGGGCACCCTGTGCAGAGGTCTCACCACTCTCACTCTCCAGAATTTCTTCCTAATATCTGATCTAAATCTATCCAAGGACAACATATGCATATCCTGTGCAAAGCAACCTGCTGGCTTTGAGATTTTTACAATTTATGTGGAATCAGGCATTTCTGATTAATTTTTAAGAATTTAGGAAAAGATCAAGCTACACTACACAAAGCAATATAATTAACTCGTAAACTGCAATTTTACTCAGCTAATTAAAGCTTCATTAATGAAGAAATCAAATAAAGGTCATAATAAAGATTAAATCCATGAATCAGTGTTTTTAAGCTTTTAATTAACCAGAATAATAAAGAAATTACTATATTAAATTTTCATTTAATACTGGAAAAATTTTTAGCCTTTTTGTGGCATTATTTGGAGTCCCTGGCTTCTTTTTATCTGAGACTCAGAGTTCATCCTTTCCTAGTTGGTGTCTTCACAATTAGGGTCAGTTGCAAAAAAAAAAAAAAAAAGAAAAAAAAAGAAAAGCAAATTTAGATGTTCTAAAGCAGTTTGGCAGTTTGGAAGTCTGCATAAAAGAACAATCAGGAAAAATTTGGTCTGCAGCCATGTAAAGTCATTAGATGCCTTGAAATTTTCCTTGCCTTGAGGGAGAAAGTAGATTTGGCATGATCCCACTGAAAGGTTTGGCTTTCTGAGTACCACATTGCTTCTTAATGTAACATATCAATGCCATACATCCATTGCAAGCTACATCTGTGTAAATATTGCACGTGCTGATCAAGAATGCCCTGGCATCTGTACAGGGTCAGGCCTAATAGCCTAAAATTTCCTGTCCTTTAACATTTACATCATCTAAAAAGAAGTAGATAACTGGCTTTTATTTTTATAGGAAGTTAATAGTGGTGTCACTTCACTTTTCCACAAAGCTTCTTGTTAAAAACTGCAGACCAAAAAAGTACAGATAAGGTTATGACACTTTTGGTCTAAACCCCACACCTTCCATATGAATTCAGGCCTGGTCAAACTAATTATTTGATTTAAGTGAAAAGAATTATCTCTTTAAAGGTAGGACAGGGTAGCAAAAGGATTGAGAAATTCACAGGATGAAAAAACAGGTGAAGGAGGAAATATCTTGTTAAAATCTTCTTTGCAACCCAGGCACCTTTCATAATGTAGCAACCTTAAATTGTAAAATGTGGGGAAAAGATGAGGGGGTGGGATCAGCATGCTTCTGTTGTGTGAGTTCATCCGTGATTTTTACTTTGCGTATGCTTGTTGACATTGATTTGCTTTTATTTCATGTTCTATTGAAATCAAGCTTGCAGACCTGATATGCCTTTTGAAAAATGTTCAGAATTGATTTCTGAAAAAAAAAAGGAAACATGAAAAGGATGGACTTTGCCTCTTATTTTCAACCGATTATTTTTTATATACAAACAAACTCTATCACCCAACAGAACACAAGAATGCTGAATTAGCTAATGAAGTCCTTTTTTCTATTTAAACACAGTTATTTTGCACATTTGACCTTTTTTTTTACCAAGTCTTTGTTATTAGCAAAAGAATCCATTCATTTGCTTATAAAATTTTCACTGGCCAAACAAAACTTATTTGCAGAATATATTATGTCATTCATTTCATTTTTAATATATAGGAGAAATACCTGCAGCATTTAAGGAAACATCACAATTTCTGCAGTTTGGTGTTTGTATATTGATGGCCAAATTGCATGAGGCTGCTATTAATGTTTTAATATTTCTTAAACCCTGGAAATGTGCTCCATGGATTGAAAACTCATTTGAATACAGAAAAGAATCCTTGCATAGAAATGAGTCGGTCAATCCCTTCCACAGCACCAGCTCACAAATATGTATGGATAATAGAAAAGATCCTGCTTAAATGCTTAGTGCCAGCAGAAACAAAAAGCACCAGGCTAAGCCATTATTAAGATATAAATAGGCTTGTAAACAATTTAATTGCATAAAAGAGTTGGTTTCCTTGGGACTACAGCAATTTGCATAATGAACTGCAGCAGTAGCCCTTCAATATTCTCTGTTGACATCAAGTGAGGTTCTCAGCTCTTGCAAAGCTAGGCAATGTTTGCTTTCAATCCTTCTATTCAGGGGAGGAGCCCTGAAGAGGGCAGGTGTGTCTGCAGGGCTTGTGGAATTGTTCTGCACATTTGGTTTCAGGATGGTAACTGGTAAACAACACACGCTCCTTTCGAATAACATCTTGATAAGAATTATTATCTCTCTTACTAAAACTCAGACTCACAGTCTACCAGGTCTATTTTTTTCTGAGCCATGCCTGAAGCCATGGCTTAGACCTGAAGGTTTCCCATTTTTATGAGCATCATCTCCTAAAGAGCTTTTTTATTTACAGTTATAACTGTGGGTTTGTCCTGTTCAAGGTAATGGATATTATTCCATTATTTAGTTGTCTAAACGTAAGTGTTTAGCTCCATCTTGGATAATCCAAGGAAAACCAAGACATTGGAATGAGACTCAAAGACAAAGAGTCACAGAATTGGAAGGAGGTCTCTGGCCTGATGCCCTGGCTCAGAACCAGGTCACGAATCCAGCTCAGGTTGTTTAAAGCTTTATTCATTCTGATCTTGAAAATCTCAAGGTGTTTTAATCCCACAACCTCCCTGGGCAACCTCTCACTCTGCTTCATTGTGCCTCAGCTCTCTTGGTTTGAAGGAGAAGCTGCAAGTCACAAAATTATATCCTAGAGATATTATAAAACCATGAGTTGCACTAAAATATCTGAAGTTGTTAATAAGGAAGTGACCATGGTGTTGCTGATGAAGATTTCACCTAATGACAAAGAGGGACTAAAGTTTCAAGGCTGCTCAACTCATCATTCATCAGCACACTAACCTGCAAAACTTACATTTTCCAGATGCTAGAATTGTAAAAAATTTTTGTCTAACACTATGAAATGCTGGCACTAAATGGAAAAAAATCCTCTTAAAAAAAAAAAAGTCAATCTTGATAATGGATTAGTAAAACCACATGTATATTGATATAACACATATATATTGTTATAATACATTTAAATTTACTTATCAAATAAGGCTCAAAAATAATCTTGGAGTGTTCCTTAATTTGGGAGAGTTTTTTATTGGCTGTTATGTTTTGTTAGTTTGGTTTAATTTGATTTTCTTGGAGTTTTATAAATCCCAGAATTAATACAGGTTAAAAAAACAAATAAAAAAACAAACAAACGAACAAACAAAACCTTATCAGGTTAGGATGTTTTGCAAATAAAAATGTTCCCAGAATTGTACAGCTTTTGTAGCTGTATTTCAGTGCACATCATTGTACCAAAGATCCCATTTTGACTAACTAAGATTCTTGACCTGAGGTTCAGCATCAGCAATATAATTGCAGTAAATGAAAATATTTGCTGAATACATTTTTTATTTGTACATCAGTGTGAACCTTGGACTCCTATATTCCTTTCTAAGTATGCCTCTTGGAGGGTGGCAGGAAGGGGATTTGGGGAGGATTAAGGATAAGTCCTCTTCAAATATATTTTTACATGCAGCCTTGGGAAGCTCATCCATGAAAAAACACACCAAGAGTTATGAGAGACATCATTAACTGCAACCCTCATTGCCTTGGTACTCATGGCTGCCTCTTTTCCAAAAGTTTTCCTTTTGTTGAGAAATATTAATTCTGCTTTCATTTTCTCTTCATAAACTCAAATAATGAAAAATGGCTGATGTAGGGTTGGGGTTTTTTGTTTGTTGGTTTGGTTTGGGTTTTTTTGGTTTTTTTTGGTTGGTTGGTTGGTTTTTTTTTTGTCTTTTGATTGCCCTTATTGCTTAGCCTGAAGAATGTTTAGCAAGTGTGGTAAATCCTAAACTGATGTTACCTGGATGTCAAGGGCCAGAATATTTCCAAGGATATATAAAATATTTACTGCAGATGCACAGGCCAACACATACAGGCACATACAATAGTTTTGGGAGCTTTAAGCCCATAAGAAACTGGAAAGGACTTAAGGGTGATGACTGCATTAGCACTGCAGATTTCAATTTCACTGTTGTCCTGATGCATTTTATTCAATTTCTCCGAATGAATGATGTCATTAACACCGAATTTCTTCCAAAGGAGCAACACAAACATATCAACTAAATTCATTTTTAATCCATTTCCCTTCCTACTGTCAGCCAGTATTCTTGGTCAGACACTTTGGAAGATTATTTCCCGGACAGAAAAGGAATGAGAAATGCTATTCTGTCTAAAATTATGTTGCATATAGTATTTCTGAAGGATTGTAAAATTCATGCTCACAATAGCAGCTGATTGCTCCCTGTATTTTCATTACTTTTCCCTATTTTGATCTATTCATGGTGGCATTGGAGGGAGATTCTAGAATTTTATTTCTGTGTGGCTCTGGAAAGTTAGATAACTACTTTTTCAGCTTGCAAAAAACTATTATCTACTCCCATAGTCTTCTTAAATGGGAAATATCCATTTATACACAACTGCTTTGCTCATGGGAAAGATAGGAGCAATGTTCATGTGATTAAAGGTTCACACTAAAGGTTCGTGTGTCACTCTCTGGCTGCAGCTGAAATATGTGAGGGAGTTGCTGCTTTATTCTGTCCCCAGCTGCTCCTCACTGTGTCAGGAATTTCTGCACCTTCCAGTTTCCAGCACACCGACCTCTGTGCTGTGTCCCCAGGCAGGTTCAAGCCCTATAATCAAAATTATTTGTACGTTTTCAATGCAGATGTTTTCTAAACCATTTTTTTCACCTCTCTGATAGCAGAGTTACTCTGTGTGTGGTTGTGCTGGAGCACCTGAAGGAACCTCTTGGTGGAAGAAGGAAAGGGGCTGAGGGGTCGTGTGAAGCAGGGTAGGACAGAACACAGGCATGCAGAACCTCCAGCTGAAACAGCAACATCCTAAATCTTGGTTCCAGTTGTCTCAGCTTCCTCCACAAGAAGGGATTTAAACCCCAAGAGGGAAAATCTCTTTCTGCAAGAAGACCTTGGAACAACCCCAAGGAAACCCTGAGCCCTGTATATGAGCTTGAGAGGTGAAATATAATGAACAGCTGTTTCTTTCATGTTCAAAGTTTCCCTTTATAGGTGGCAGGTTCCTTTTACTTCTATTCCATTAAAGAATTTAAGGTGATTCATTGGTTTTCATGCAGACTTGTCCAGGATAATGACAGTGATGATGATGATGATGATGATGGAAGTCTTCTGTAGGAGAGATTAAAGGCATTCCCACTGGGTCATTAAGAGGCAGAGGTTGGGCTTTTGTAAAGGGGCAATATCATTTTGTGAGCAATTTTATCTTCTCACTTCTTAGTCTTGGTAGTGGAATCCACCTTTGGTGTGAGTCTGCTGCTTTACATAAGCAGTAAATCAAGTCAACTTTTTAACAGTAGTTTTATTGATAATAAAATACTACATTCTATATTAAAAATAAAATACTATCCTCACTAAAATATAAAAGAGATCGTTTTGAATTAAAAAAAAGCATTTTCAGACTGGTTGAAAGCTAGTAAAGCTGATTTTGTTAAATTTTAAATTATTCCTTCTCAGCTTGCCTCCATTTAAATAGTGTTTCTGTAATTACCACGTCATAGCAATAGTTAAAGGAGGGGGAAATAAAATGGTTTAACTACATCTCTTTTTTCATTATATTAAAGCTATTTAATAAGAAAATTTATATTTTTTTCCCGGGAGAAAAAGAAATTAAATACAACTTATAAAATTATCACAGAGATAGCAATAGGATACCATTATTAAATGTGTCATAATATGAAAGTTGCATGCAGAACAAAATAAAAATGAGATCAATATGACACCTTTTAATTTTTCTGTATGGGATTAAGAATTTATGAGCAGGTTTTAACAGATGGCACATTCCACTGCTCACAGCCCTGCTCAGCCCCTTGATAACACATTGCCCTCTGTAGGACTGAGTGCAACCTCAACCCAAGGGGAAATGCAATGCTGGGGGACTGGTGAGCCATAGGAAAATCTCCCAAATCCCAAATCCAAATTTTTGTTGACTTAGCAGTCAGAGCTCACTGCTTCTGAAAGATTTTCTGTATTTCTTGTATTGATCAGACTCTTGTAAAATCTTGAGTGATGTTGTAAAAAAACCAGCATATAGCATCTTTGGCTGTTGTGGGAAGATATTACCTAACTTTTTCTCTGAAGTTGTTTTCCTTAAAATCATATCTTTGTCTAAGCAGCCTCATCAAAGTTAGAACTTTTCAGAGGTACAGAACAACACAAAATTGACAGTTGTGTTGTGAGTGATGGAGATAAAGGGATGAGAATTCATAGCAAGAAGTAATTTTCCCTTTGATATTTACCAAATAAGTTTGATTTTTGCCTTTGTTGAATTTCTGAGAAAGAAAGTTCACAAAAATTGTTTTTTTTAGCTCTTTGTTTAACTGTGGGTTTCGTTTTCTAAGTGGCTTATTTGACACATTTGGAGATTTTGGTGTCTGTGGAATATCCATTCACAACATCCACTCAAGAAAAAGTGAGCATTGCAGAAGCTCAAAACCTCTGACAAAAAAGGCTGAAGAAACCCCAAATATTGATCAAAGTTATAAATATGACTTTAGTTCCAGCTCGTGTGAGCTCCTGGTTTTGTCAGTACAAATCTGCTACTGATGTCAACCACCAGTTTTTGTGGATAACAATTGTGCTGCTACTGAAAATAGTGTGTGAATAAACTTTTAACTTAAAACTCTTCTGATGTAAAATCAGATGGATTTCTATGGCAGTGTTAAGAGTGACAGTACTGACTAAAGAATAGAAAATAATAATATTATTTGCAATAATAACAAAGCATTTTTTTTTCTGTGAAGTTACAAGTCAAATGTTCTTAATTTGTAATCAGAATCATGAAAAGAGCTAAGGGAAAAACTGTTCTCACACAGTATCAAAATCTTCAGGAACATAGTAACTTAGAGAAACGAACACATTTTTAAGGGTTATTTAATTAAAATATTAAAGAAAATAGGAGGAAAAATTGAACTTTATAAGTGGGTTACCAAGGAAACCAGTTCAAAATGAAGTTCAAATTTTAGCCTTTAGCATTTGAAGACACAAATGCAGATATACAGAGACATACACCCCTAATTTTAGTGGCTGCAGTTATTTTTACATTCTGCCAAAAGCCAGAGTCCTCAAGGATTGATTTCATATGCAATAAAATCAATTTATATTGCTTGGAATGTACTTTTGACATTATATTAAACCACATCAATGCAAATTCATTAGATTGGATAAATGGATCATTTAGCTGTTCCATTAAAGTTTGTAATCTTTTATTTCTTTATAATAAATGCAAACACTACAAGAAGTAATTTTCTTCGTGGTTGTGTCTTCAATACACAAACATACAAATAATTAATGGAAATCCTGGTGCCCCTGTAGCAAAGTAGCACAGCAGATATTTCATACATAAAGTTCCCAAAACATTATCTGCATTCAAGGAATTTTAGTCAGGAATTGTTTGAAACACTTATTTTTGCTAATGTAGCCTTCTTTATTAGCCCAGGCAGCATTTAATTCTCATTTAAACACAGTATTATTAGCCTACCAATTTCTGGAGATCCTTGATGTTAAAAAACACCTTGGAAGGAGCCCCCAAAACTTTGAAAGATATTTTAAAACGCTGAACAACATCATGGCAAAATCAGCCAGAAACCTCAGTGTCCCAAGGGTGAGGGGAAAAACACTTCTGTGCCATTTTAAGTAAAAGAAAAATGAAATAAAAGAAAGAAATCAGGCAGAGGGAGGAGGTGAAAAGGAGGAACCTCATGTCCTTCCTTCCAGCAGGAATGAAACAAAAACTGAAACCAAATTGGTGACAGATGGACTGAGGATGCTGAGGGAGCAGAGAGACCTGGGAACATTTTCCACAGAGTCATAAAATCACAGAATCACAGAATGGTTTGGGCTGGAAGGGACTTCAAAGATCACAGAATCCAACCTGCCTGCCCCAGGCAGAGACACCTTTCCTTTTCTGTACACACTAGAAGTAATCTCATCATCACTTTTTAGCGTGTTTAGAACTCAATAAAACCTTTAAAAAATCGTCACAGCCCTTGGGCTGAGGTCAGCGCCAGTCTCACCACCCTGGAGTGCCAAAAAACCCAAATCATACCTTTTTACCACTCCCCATGCAGAAAGAAACACTGAATGTGCAGGTCCACCCCTCTAATGCTGGGCACAAGCCTGGGAGTGAGAGTAGAAATTCCCTTTTTTAGGGCTTTATAGCACTTTTTGCTCCCAGAAGTGTTTCAGGAATCTTTACTTTGATATGAAGTCTGATTTTTCCCCGTATTTTCTGTGCAGAGTATCATCAAGTCTTGTTCTGTCTATCACCTTTTCACATCTTCTTTTCCAGTGCACTACTCTGTACTTGGCAAGAAGATGCACTTTTCACATTTTTCTTTTTTTTTATTGCCTTAGAAAACCAGCTAAGACATTTTCACTGTCAGTTGCTTATTTGCAGTATTTTCCCCTTTGTAGTACAGACAGAACTCTTCAGGTGGAGAGACACAATGTGAAAATCTAAGCAGCAAAAAGACAGCACAGACCTTCAGAGGCACTGCTTGATATTTATGGCATAAAGAAGGATATATAAAGTTTCTAGTAGGATAAATGGCTAACTTTTCATAAGTGCTGTGTGCTGCCCTGAAATTGTTTCAGTGTTTGCTTTAGATAATTAAATAGTATTGTCTCATTATTAAATTTTGAAATACAGTCCATTAAAAATTAATTTACCAGCCTTTAGCAATGAAATCCAGTTACAGTGCTGCACTGAATAATAGAGACTCTGGCAATAACTAATTAATTAACAGTAAAACAAGTTTCACCAGTTATGCTAAAAATTTATTAACATTTAAGGATGATCACATAGAAGTCACTAATCCAAGATGTCCTCACTCAAGAAGTAACAGGGATGAATTTAAACAGACTTTTACTGTGGTAAGTGAAACATTTTATTCTTTGATAAATGAAACCATCCTCTTATCTTTTGTTAGGTCAGAACATCAAGCTGACTGACCCACAGATTTAGAAGCTGCATTCAAGATAGATATTCTTTATTTTATATTTATAGTTCTGAATACCACTTCAAGTGTCAGAAGAATATCTTGTGGATCTATTTATGATCCTAGAGCAGAATTCACAGAAATAGTTTAAGTGTACTGCTCCACACAATGACCACAAGTTGAAGATTGTGGTTTTAATTCCTTTTCTACAGCAATCTGCTCTGATTTGTTAATTTTATTAGCTCAATAATATGATACATCTGATTAATTAATTCATATTTAGCCACTATTAAGTATTACCAAATCACTAAGGGATTAAAACATCTTTCTTTATGAATGCAGTTCAATCTCCTTCATTGCTGCTATACTTGCTTCTTTTCCATTTTTTTCAGATTTGTTGTTTAGAATTAAAATCTCATGGATTCCCTAATCACTTGAAAAATAATCAGGAATTCATTACTACCAATCAATTGATCAATACATATTTATTTGCTTGGAATGAACTTTGTGCCTGTGAATCTACAGCAAAAAAAATCATAGATTAAAAGATGACAAATAAGTGGTTACTACCTTATGCAGGACTGGAGGGAAATAGAAGAGACAGCAGCATTCCACTAGAAAAAGTGAAGGTTTCAAAATGAAAGATCAACAAATGCTTTTTCTATTTTAAACCTGTCCTTTTTCTTTTCTTTTTAACTAATTTGGTTTTCAAATAATAATTCCTAATCAAATAACTCTTAATGTCTTTCTGGTGAGTCAGGAAGTCAAATGCAGACAACAGAAAAACATTTCTGCTCTTCTAGAAGAAAGCTGCCATTAGACTCTAATCCCACCATGTAGACAATCTTACTGCAAAATTAAAATATAGGAGAAAATGTTTTGAGTGAAAAACTGGACACAAGCAGCAGTGAAGAGCTGCATCATCCAGGAATATGAAATTGATTTCTGCTAAATCAGAAATGGTGAGTCTTGCCTTTAGTCCATGCAAATACAAAAACTTAAAACTTGGAATTCAAGCTTGGATTCCAAGATCTTAATCCAGAATTAATAATGATACATGCATGTGAACAAGTAAAATGAAATAGGATATTAAGTTTAAAAAATAATTCTATCACAAAATATATTGCTGTGTATCCTTTGCCTCTATAAATTCAATTTACTAGTAACCACACTATGGTATTAACTTTAAAATTACTTAAAATGTTGTCCTGGGCTGATCTTATAATGGAGGATCTTCCTGCTTGGGAGGAAAATGAGGTTTGTGTCAGTGCCCAGACAAACACCCTTGCAGGGGGACACAACATGACCTGTAGCAGCTGTCGAGTGGGTGAAGGTTTGAGAAATCCTGACACTGATAGAAAGTCAACATCATTACATCACAGGAGACTGACAGTTTTAAATCTCTCAGATTAGTCTGTCATTCCTATTTCATTTGTCTTTTAATCTTTATAATGCACAACAAAAATAAAACCAAACAAAAATAAATTTTGGAATTTTAGTTTCTGTATTTGTACCAGAAAACCATGATGTTTACTCCAGATTTCAGTGTGATTTCTTGGAGCCAGACATATGTAATACTCTCTTCTCCTAATAATAAAAATTCTACAAAAAAATATGTCTTCATACTTTTATTCTGGTAAGCAAGGGAGTGCAAAGGTTCTGCTTCAGCCTATCAGAAATGTATTTTTATACTGTGAAATTGAGAATTTACACTCTGTGTCTCCTGGGGTGGAAAGAAGACATGTTGGGTATTTGCTTAAAGGAGAAAACTGGAATTGTGGGGAGGCTGCCTGGCCCACAAGGAGCCAAGCTGGCTGCATTCTGGACACTGATATTTGATGAGAGGGGCCATTGGGGTGAATAAACTTCAAAACTACCAACATGATTTGTTTTGTACTTTGCTGAAAGACAAACCAGGAGAGAATTGATGGATGTGCAATGTGAATTGTGATAACAGCAGTATCCAGCTCTGAGAAATTCTTCACCTGGATATGTAAATTAATTTGTTTTTACAGACCACACCACCCATGCATAGTTTTGTTTGCAGCAGAGATCCTCATCCTAAAGAAAATAATTGCAGAAATTTGGTTTTTTCAAAGGTCATTCAAGCAAAACTTCCCCAGTGAAATCAAAAGGGACTGTGATGATGAAGGCTGTCAGGGACAGAGCCCCATCCCTGCATTTAATATCAAATGTCTTTCTCAAATCCAGTTACTGACTGGAGACACTGACACCAGGAAAGGCCCATTCCACAATTATCTTCAAAGCTTTTTTTTTATAACATTGCTTTGTCTTGGAAACAACAACCAGTTTCCATCTCATTGTTTCTGCAATCCTTACTGGACAGTTACAAAGCGAATATTAATCATATTAATGACATTGTACATCACTGAAATGTTAACCTTCAAGCCAATAACTCAGATTCAATGGATTATTTTGGTCCAGGCTTCTGCATTTGAAATGACCTTTCCCTGTCTGAGAAAAATTGACACTGTCCCATTTAAGTCACAGTTTGTCAGCCTGGATGGTCACAGACAATCAGTCAATGCAATTTAGACTGGCATCTATGGAGGCAAAAAGAAAAATATGTCCCACAGGATTCAAAGGACAGCACACAATATAGTCAGGGCAGCGTGGGCTAAGCCATAACATCTTAAAGAGGAGCATCAGCCAAAATGGAGATGACCCACACCAACAGCAATACCTTTGCTAGTGAAACATTTAATGTTTTTAAAAGAGACAAAGATTTAAAAATTACTCCTATTTTCATTGGGACCCAGTTCATTAATCTGGAGATGGTGAATCTGGACACACACTAAGCCATGTCTGAAAAAACTTTCAAACACTCTTTAGAAAGGGAAAAGAAAACAAACAGGAGGAAGCTTGCTGTTTGATTTCTTTTAGATATTTTTGTTGTCACTTCTCTTAACAAATGTGGATTAGGAAGTCAGGGAAAGAGAGTTTCATTATGTGCATTGATGAATTCCTACTCTATCAGGGTAAAAAAATATTTCCGCGAAACCACAAGTCAAATATACCTCTGAAAGTATATAATAAACCAAATTTTCACTTACATACCTTTGTGATCTTCCTAAAGTTTGTTTCCAGGATTTGAAATTAGAATCAGAAAATCAGAAAATCAGAAAAACATATTGTTGCATCTCTTAGTTGAATGGACACCTTGTTTTGCAGCTGTTCCCAGACTGAGTGGTAAGCAAAAAATTAGTTTTGGTTTGTTTGGGTTTCTTTTCTTTGCATTGAGACTTTTTTTCTTTCCTGTTAAAAATTGAGGGAAGTTTTTGGTTTTTTTTTCAAATAAATGTTGTAATTTAACATTCTCATTTAGATTAGGGGGAAAAAAGCCCAAAACAAAAAAAAATGTCAAAATCCTACTCTCTACTACCATTACACTGGAAGCATTATTTGTTTTATACTGCTTCTTATATTCTCAGTCAGCGTTTTAATCGTAGGGTTAAAAAAATAAAGAACCTGAAACTTTTTTGAAGAAGGTAGTACTTTCTTCTAATGCTCATTTTGTCTGAACAAATAATTCCTTTGAAAACAAAAAAGGCTTAGCTAATGCCTTAACTGGTTCTGTATCTCTGCAGACTGTGCTTTTCTCCAAGTTCCCAATTGTGATCTACCCTTTGTGAATTTTAACCACATCTTGGATCAAGATTTGTGGAAAACTCATCTGTAGTACCTATTTTGGTAACAGACATCAGGGTTGTAGAAAAGTGAAGGGGAAAGCGAAAATATGTCTTAGAGCAGTTATCAAAGACAACAAATTCATCTTTAAGCTAAGCAAAAACATCCTTGCACTTGGCAGAGGGGGATGCTGGGCTCTGAGGCTGCTGTAGTGCAGAGTTCACATAAAGGAGATCTTGCTCTCTTTAACTCTCTGCACCCCCAAAGCTGCATTTGGGCTGCATGATGTACAGGTTTGAGGGAGGAAAACTGATGACAGATAATACAATGTTCCAGTAAATGCTGCAGAAAGCCACTCACCTTCGGATAATAAACTCCGAAAGAAAAGGGAGGATTAGATTACAGTTTACATTAAAATAGATCAAAGGAGTTATTCTTCATTCACACTAGTAAGATGGAGAAGTCTCAGCACCTATTTTCCACAAAACCTTCACTAAATCAAAACACTGCAATTCATCACCTCACACAGAAATATAATTTGCTGCTGAAGTTTTGATCATTGCATTTTTTTTTCCTACATTCTCCTGTGAAATTCAGTTTCTCTGCAGCAATAGCAACACTGCATAATAAATATGGAACTAACCAGAAATTCTGTATTGGGTTGTTTTTAACTTTTGTGGGAAGGTTGGAAAACTATGGAAAATTTTATTATATGAAAAATTAAGTTCCAGATACTGAGTGCTCCAATAATCAATATTTTTTGTGGAATTTTAGGTTCACCTAGAAAGATGAGTACTAGTCGCAAAATTTGGATCCAAAACATGGAGATGTTGGACTCTAAATTTAAACCCAGAACTTGAGCTCAGTTTTATCATCATTTACAGAAAAAAGCAGTTCCTTTGACAAGGAATTGGTACTGACATTCTGCTTTAGAACACTCTCATCTTGCTGGAGACAGCCTGGGGACCATGTACTGGAAGATGAGAGAACAAAAGAAAACAATCAAGGCCAAGGTACAAAATAGTAAAATAAAGGTTGTGTTGTGTTATTCATAGGACAAAACAGATGTTCACTAAAAAAAAGAGATAATACACTGGCTGTGTGCTGCAGTGGGAAGGTTCTTCTCCTGAGAGCACGACTGAGGGAGCTGTCTGTGCCCATCCTGTGACACTGCCTTCACCTATTCTGAAAAGTACTCCCAGAGACATCCTGTCAGGATGGTTTGTGAGGAGCAAAGCTCAGACCACAGCACATGGCAGGGTACAGAGCCAATGAAGCTCTTGAGATGCAGTTAATCTGACCTAATATCTGAAAAGTTTCCAGTGCTAATCTGCTCGGGTCCTTGTCATTGTGACAGTCATCTTTTTGTCTGCACTCGTTAGTACTGAGCCAGGATTGCAACCCTCAGAGCAACAGGACAACATTTCAGCAAAAGTCTTTAGATATTGTAATCTACAGAACAACATCTGTAATCTGTGTATGGAGCTGTTTAATGCAGTTGGCAGACCTGAAGAGTCTCTAAAGTCAGTAATTTAATGAGATATGGAGTCTCAGAGCCTGAAATTGCCTGATGTATTTAAATACTTCAACTGAATAGATTTTAGCTAATCATTCCCACAACCAGAGAAGCCCCCTCTAATGACCATACTATGAACCCTTTCTAGATTTTTTTCTCCCGCTGCTGTAGCAAAAGAAATAAAAAAAAACCCTGAAAAACCTTACAAAAAAAGAATTAAAAGGTTCTCTGACCTGGACTGCGAGCACAAGAGCAAAAAATGACTTTTCCTGAAATATGAATTCTAGATCCTGTTCCTTCAGGTTTCTAAAGGAATTTATATTTCATGGTTATTAGCAAAAGAACCAGAATTTAAGAATCAGAATTGCACACCCTTTATCTCCAGCTAAATGCTGACACTGATACACCAGAAATTTAAATTCCTTTTTTTTTCCCTGGATTCCTGAATCTGAACACTGGACTGAGCAGTGACAACTCCTGCATTTTCCCAGCATTACCAGGAGGAGTGTGGTTTCCATAAAGATTAACTCCTCAATTCCAGATGAAGGTGCTTTGGATTTACACTACACAAAAAGGGCAGCATCAAGGCAGCCCAGCTGTAGGGCCAACATTATTGTCACTAGTTTTTCATGAGAGGAACTTCCAGCAGCAGTTTTAAAATCAAGATTGTTTTGTGCAAGTGAATAAGGCGTGGAGCAAACATTGATGGCATATTAGGCTTCCTTTGGAAGCAAAGCAAACACTCACCTGTGTTTTTCCATCATTAACAGACTTGGAAGGAGGAGGATCCTCAGAAACCCAGTTTAGCAAGGGTGGCAATTTAGGAGGTCTGAGACACATCACCCAAAACTGGAGGTGTTAATGGCTTCTTAGGCATTGGGTAGGATTTTCCCAAATCATTCCTTTAGCTCAGGCTTCTGTTTTTTGCCAGAAAGGGCGTGTCAGGAACTCGAGTGCTGTGGCAGACACTGTTTCTGCAGGTGAGGAGCCAGCACTCAGTGCCAGCTGGTTCTCATGGCTCACAGCCCTCTCAGGCAGGCACAGTGAGCAAGAGGGAGAGCAGGGGAGACACATTCATTAATTCATTACCTTCTACATCTGCTTTTCCACAAATCAACACTAACACAAAGGTGCTGCCACACTTTTCCAGAGGTAGGAGGCAGAAAACCACATCCATCACCTGGAGAACTTCCTTGGCTTACAAATTGACTAACATGTCAACACTGAATTTGTGCAGGATGCTATCCACACAGCCAGGAAGGAATTTATAGTGGAAGTTTAGTCATGATAAGGCAGTCTCTTTTTTTTTCAAGTAGATAGAGCAGGAATGACTAATNCCCGACCCTGTTGATTGACAGGATCGACGAGGACCCTCCTCCCTGGCGTTGTGATTGGCAGAGCAGCAGTGGCAAAGGCTATCCTTCGGGTCCCCCGCAACCTCCGAATAAAAGAGCTATTTTGAATAAAGGCTTTGGCCCTTGTTCATTTACAACAACTAATGACTTCCAGACTGTGGATTAGGTTGCAAAAAGAAAAGGTAACGTGGTAGAAGGCATCTCAGAGATACCTTTAGGTGTGTGTGGATTTTAATGCACTTTTCTAGATAATGATTTTAAACAAGGAGTTTAAAATAGGCATTATTAGTCAAAAGAAACAAATGCTGGACAGAAACAACATTCAGAGCTGCTTTAGAAGTACAGGGCACTTCTCAGTCACACTAAGCTTTAGGTGTTAAGTCTTTGCCCGCTTAAGCATGAAAATGATGAATAAACGTAAAACATTGCTTAATTAATGTGCAACAAACCAAGCACATTACAGCTTTAGAGCAATGAAACATCAGAGCCTTTTCAAATTGGAGATCTGGTTTTGAAGTCCCCACTTGGTCCCAGATTTAATCCACAAGGAGCATTCCCTAGGGATGAGACAGTGTTCAAGGGAAGGAAAGATATCAGCAATAACAGCAACAATTAGCAAGCTAATTCATTAAGAGACATTCTGAACTGGACTGCAAAGGAAATTACAGTGAATTACAGTGAATAACAGCCTTTGATTCACCTTTACTCTCCAAATGTGCCATGGGGTCATGAGAGCTTATGGCAGAAAGATTAAATTACACTTCATTATAAACCGAGCAGCTGAAGTCTGAGAGCATTTCAGAAGTGAGAATTAGATGTTCACATCACCTGAATCCAGACCTTTTCATCTACTGAGCTGCTTTAGTTCCAATCAAACATAGATAATTAGAACAAGGTGTTCTTGAGGATATTGATTTCATGTGAGAAGAAGGATCTTCATTATAAAATTGGTTAAACACAAAAAGAGGGATGAGCAATGGGGATGGATCTCCATCCTTGCAGCTTTTCAGAACTTGTCTGGGCAAAATCCTGAGCAACCTGCTGTTCACATATGTAATATCACACCTGTGCATTTAGGCAAAAACATACTCATGTAGGAAATAAATATAAACATCTATAAAATTTCAAGTACATTTTGAAACTTTCTTGTTTCATAGATACCTGCTATAAAGAATATAAGATACCAGCCTTAGAAAGGAATGACACTATAAATTTTTATTAGATGGATCAGAAATATTTTCATGCTGTGGGCAGTGTGGGCTCATAAGAAGCACAGATAACTATCTGCTATAACAAGGAGCATTAACTATGATTAATGAGCTGACTTTGAAAGTCAGACCATCTCCACAATATAATCTTTTCTCCTCTAAGGCAATTTTAAAAGAAACTTTTAAATATTTAAATATTTCAGCAGTCTTCTGAAGTTGGTGCTGTCTGAATGTCTTCAGACATTTCTTTCTAGGCTTAAATTGAAAAAAAAATATGATCTAGTTGTCCCATTACATTATGTGAACAGAAATGGAGTATGTATGTTAATGCAATTACATATTTGGAAAACTCAGGTCTGGTAAAAACATTGATGATTTTGTTAGCTATATTTAAGCTGGTCTTTGAAGAAGTTTTGTGTTTAATTTTTTTTTTCTGTTAAAAAGGGGGACAGTGTCAGTGACTCCTTTAAAGCAGGATTACTGACCTGGTGATTTGAGCACAGCCTAAAGATCAAACAAACCTGGAAGGAACTGCACTGCTCATGAGTGCAGAAGGAGCTGCTGCCCTACCAGAGCAGGTTAAAATGTCAGGTTTCTTATGTCCCAGATGGGAGCATGAGGTCAGGTGAGCTCATACAGATTAATTCCAAAATGGACTGATGAGAGGGGTCAATCACACTGTTGGTGCAGGGTTTGTATTGCCATTCTCAAATATGACTTTTGAAATTTGATGTAGCTCCTCAAAAGTATTCAAGCATTTAACCCTCCATCAGAAATCTGAATTAAATGGCCAGTGTGTTAAAAACTGTCTGGTTTATACTTTGCATTAAACTGTTGCTGGATAAAACACAGGAGCTGTTCCCATAGGAGTGATTGGAGCAGGATTGTCCTCACCTGCAGCGTGAACCTCCAAGCAAATCAGATCCCTCTCACACAAAATGTTCTCAGGGCAAGAGAAGAAATTAACCCACAGGTACTGCCAGTGAACACTCTAATGCTCTAATCATCATATAAAAATATAGACAGATGTGCACATATATGAAAGCTAGTTTTTAGCTGCATTAAAGTAAAAGGAGATATGCATTGCATTTGTAGATATGTATTACTCAAGCTGTAATAATTTGGATTAATTTCCTCAGGGGATCCAATGAAAACTGATCTGTGTTCTGTCCTGACAGCACAGTGACAGTTTTATGAGTTCATCCACTATTTATTTCCTTGTCTGATGGCTGTCTGGAAATCCTGCATGGGTGGAATGGCCTCGCTGACATGCAGTGAGTGATGTGGATTTCAGATCCTGATGGACTCTACTCAGTTCTGCAATCTGGGTCCTCTCAGGTAATCCCAAATATCTGAATTGTCACCCTGTTAGCAGCACAAACAGTGAATATCTTGAGTATGCAGCTACTGGAGCCATAACATACCAGAACCACAACAACAACCCCACTCTGTATCAACCCCAAACAGTATCTTGCAAAATTATGCAAAAACTGCTTGAATTAAAATTGTTTAAACAAGCAGTTTGCTCACACAGAAAAAAAAATAGTCACCCTGGATGTCCCTGAGGAAGTTAATTAAAAAGTTAGCTATTTAGGGCATGACCCCCAGCATCATCCATATTTGCAAAATGTTTGGGTTTATGCTTTAAATCTGAAAATTGAGTGTTTTTTTACTGAGTGCTAATAGACAATTATTGCTGTTCACTCTCAGAGAAGCAGACATTTCAGGGCAGAGACAAGGAACACAGCAGGATTAAGAATTAAAAGTTAAGAATATGAGCGAGATCATAATTTTCAGAAAAGTGTTCTCTTGTATTTCCTCCTAACATGCAATCTGTGGGTTTTTTGCAGTGCTATGGGACCGTTGCAAATGAAAGGTGCCAGAGAAATGAGGGTGATAAAATAGTTACCATTTCACAGTTTCTTACATCTTTTACAGCCTCTTATGTCTATTTAGACAGCTTTGTCAGCCCTTCCTGCCAATGTTCCAATTGGTAAATTCTTGTTCAACGTTTTGATTTTGCAAAGAGGAGTTAAACAAAAGAAAGGATTATCAAACCTTTTTAATATTTCATATTGGTCACAGGAGCAGGAAAACAAGGGTGGCAACAACTGCAAATGTGCAAATCCCTGTGTTTTATTTCCTCAGACTTTTATTTAGTTTTTAAATGAAAACCAACACCTACAACAAAGTGCAATACACTCCATGACTTATGCTGTCCATAAAGCCTGTGGGATTTACACTGCCATGGGAAGGAGGCTATTTACATGTTAAAAAGCCATTTATGATACTAATAAAAGTCCACAGGATTTACTTTACAATGTGTGAGAAGCCATTTATGATGTTAAAAGTCAATTTACAATGTCAGCAATTGTGTTAGCAGTAAAAATGCAAAGCGGATATACAGCATTGATTTTTTTTTTAAATTTGTATTGTTGATATTTCCCTGGCAGTGGTTCATGTCTCCAACACAGAGATTTTCTGGTTTATACTTTAAGTGAGAATGATAAGGCATAAATTTTTGTTTTCCTTAAGTGAGTTAATCTTACAAAAAACCTGTTTATTCAGATGTGTTTGGGATACCCCTGTGATATGGCAGAGATTCCTGACCTGTTAGGCAAATTTTTCTGGCTTTATCAATTTGTTACAGCAACAAAGATGTTCTCACTCTTTACACACTCATTTACTTGGACATTGAGTAGTTTTGATTTAACAGCAAACTTTGAGTACTTGTTTCAATTTTAAATTTTTTTTAGTATTTCTTGGATGACATCAATTACCAAATACTTCTAGAGTATATTTTGCTGCCACTTTTAGTAGTACTCTGGATAAAGAAAAATAGCATTTCTTAAGTTCTACTTAAAGGCTCTGAAGACATTGTTTAACCAAAATCTTTACTTATATAGGTTTTGAATACCCAACATCAAACCCACTAGGTAATCACAGTAATAATTTCTCATAACTGAGTTGTCATCTATTAGTTCTTACTGTGGTACCAACCACAACTCATTTTCTGTTTGTTTAATCTGATCAGATTAAACATTTGTTTAATCACAGTTTTAAAGGATTCTCCTCTCCAGGCTGAGCAGCCCCAACTCTCTCTGCACAGGAGAGGTGTGGAAAATAGAAAAGGTAGAAAACTCTCAGAAAGATGTATGAAAGCAAATCTCAGAATGGAAGAATGCTGAAAATGCAAGGACAAGAAACAATAAGGCTATGAGCTGTGCCGAGATAGGCCTTAGGAAACTGTTAAGCAAGATCGTTGAAATATTTAGGTTTAATTAGGTTTATTAGGTTTAATAAAGGACTTTTTCCATTTTTTTAAGCTATTACAAGCAAGCATTGCTCAAAGCAAAATGTACATGCAGCTTTAGTAACTGGCTTAAGAAAACACTTGTCATCTTTTGGTTAGAATGTTGTTAAAGGACTTTGTAACAAAGAGAATTTTGGCTGTTGTCACAGTGAGGGCTTTCACCATCTCCCATGTCTCACTCTGTAAAATGAGGCCGATGATGCTGATGAAATAAAAGCTCTAAAACCTCTGTACCTCTGTCCCGTTGTTGCTGTATATGTAATGTATATAATATCATAATAACAGAAAAAAAAACATCAGAAATGGTGCCCCATGTGAGGAAAGAACTCACGACCTTCAGATTATTAAAGTGATTATGGGTGTTACAGCCCTCTGATCCTTTCTGTGGCCCTGCTCTAAGAAGTTTTTTTATTGTTGGAATAATTAAAGTATTAACAGTCTAATTCAAGAATTTTTATTAGTCTAAATCTAATTGCAACAGAAAAAGAAAATATAGAAACACAGGTAGAGTATTTATTAAGAGAAAAAGTCACAGGAATAGCAGTAACACTGTTAAAATCTGAACATGTATATCTAGCTACTACTCCTACTTTGGGGATTATTCCCACCTCACTTCCTGCTATTATTTGTGTTTCTTGTTTTACAAAATGAGTTGTTTCAGCAAAAGTCACATCAGTAATATTCTGACTACTGACATAAAGGGCAAGTCTGAAATCTCAAATACTCTAAAAGACATGTTTACCTTTTCTCTGAAATAAAGCTCTTCAAATTTTCTTCTTGGTTAAATGTTCTTAGGTCTCCTTTTTACAAACAACTCCCCTAAGTTTGTGAAGGAGAAAAAATAGCAGTATTTTTAAAAGCTGTACTTAGAGTCTAAGAATTAATTAAGATTTTAAAAGTGCACCACGAGGCCTGAAAAGCTATAAAAAGAAAAGATTTTTGGATTTAATTGAAACAGAATCCCAAATGTAGTGTAACTCAACAGATAATATATTATATTCAATTAAACACTTTAAATTTTTAAAAACAGAGGTTTCTTCTGCCATAAGAACATCAGCAATTAAAGTCTGCTGGATGTGTTTGAAGCAGAATACAAATACATGAAATTAAGATGTTTTTTGGTTGTTATGACCAACTCCTAAGCACAACAAGCCAGGGAAATGGGAACTAAACATTATGAACTACACACACGAGTAGACCAAACACATTTTTGTGTCCCAAAATATCCTATGGAAAACAAAGGTCGTGAAATACTTGCAAGTAAATTGAGAAAAAATTAATGTCTAAATATCTGAACTTATCTGTTGGGTTTTCAAGGACAAGTAGGGAGAAGTTGCCAGAGTCAAAAAATAGGAAAATAGTTATCCCTCTTTCATGTGCTCACATTTTCAGTTTTACAGTGTGTGTCATTTCCCATTCTGTTCAATTCCTCAAGAAAGCAGGAAGCCAACAGTTGAGGGAAAAAAGCCCTGTGGTGACAGCAGAGAACCTAAAAGAAAACAGCACCCCAGTGCAGGTGACAGCATGACTGGGAATTCAGAAATGCGTTGGCAAAATGAAGCTGGAAGTCATGGCAACTGATCAGATTTGTAGCTTTTATTATTGATTTTAGCAGAATAAAATAACAGTACTGAAATTCAACTTCTACTCTCTGCTCCAGCACAGCATCAAATTCACAGACATCTCGAACTTACAATCCAAAGTGACAAGTGATTTTTTGGAAAGTACGTTTCTGATTATGTCATGCAAGTTGCCTGTAGAGAGGTGCATGTCTACATGTCAGCCCTAGAAAATAATCAGAAACCCAGCAAACACAGCAGCAAGCCCCAGTAATGAAGTTCTGCCTCTAAATAAGTTAGGAGTGCACTAGATCTGTGTTGATGTGCCACACAGAAGCTTGGAGGATAACAAATCTATCCAGCTCTGAGAAAGGATGGAGAGGATGCCTGAAAGTCTGTGCCTGGCAGAGTGCCTGAGAGTGTTTAGCAAACTGATAAAGGCACATTTTTCTCCCTGGGGCCAACTTGGAACAGCAGCACTTATATCTTAACAGCTAAACTTGCTTCTTTCCCCAAAACACGGTGGTGATGGAAAAACTGCCCTGTGGGAATCTCTCCTGCCTTGTGCTGGCCCCTGGGAATGGTGGGGTTACACCAGTGAGGAATGAAACCACAGCAGTGACAAATGACAGGGGCTGGACACTTGCTAGTGAGTGCAGAAGAGTTTCAAGACCTTCCTCCTTTGATCAGTGCAAACCAGACCATGGGCCAAGGGATGCTTGGGGAGCACTGCACAGCACTGAGGGGACTCCTCAAATATTAACAATATTTGGAGAATTTGCTGTGAGAACCTGCAGAATTTTGTCTAGATAATTTCTTCTTCAGACCTCAAGGAATTAATAAAACTTCAGATGGCTCAAAGAAATCTGATTTATACCTATAAGCTTCATATGGACAAAGCTTTTTCCATCTTTAGGCAGCAGAGGAGAGGAGCTCTGACCCTAAATCAGCAGAAACAGCATCGTGGCCACAGCCTCCTTCCTGCTGTGCCTGTGCCACTGCTGTGCTGGCCACTCCTGCCACTCCAGGAGCAGGGCATAATGCCTGACGCTGGGGATTAAAAGGAAAAATAAGACTTTCAGAGTTGCTGCTCATTCTCAGTACTCCATTTTCCCTCCACAGCATGGGGGGGCTTGGAGGGTCATCCCTCTTTTCCTTTCCTCCACCTCTGTCCTTCACCTTGTCTTACTCAGACCAGCAAAATTCATGTTTTCCTTCTCTGCTCAGAGACACAGAGTGCCTGTGTTCACCTCCCACAGAGCACAACATGAGGTTTACACTGAAGTAGGTATTGACTTTTTTCTGTTTAAAAAAAAGCATTTTTTGCATCTGCCACCCCTTTAAGACTGTGGCAATTATTTCTCTAATCTGATAATGTAATTACTCTTTCTCATTTCTTGATCCTTTGGGTTTGATTCTGATTATGATTTTGCTAGTTACACTTGAAGTGTCATAGAATATTCAAAGTTCCAGAGAGAAATATCCACTTTTGTACAAAGAAGATAAGTGTAGCATAATCAGCCAAGTCCTTCAAAGCCATTTTCTGGATTTGTAATAGC
The DNA here is from genome assembly GCA_013398595.1 of Tychaedon coryphoeus. Taxonomy (NCBI): domain Eukaryota; kingdom Metazoa; phylum Chordata; class Aves; order Passeriformes; family Muscicapidae; genus Tychaedon; species Tychaedon coryphoeus. The sequence goes on from WBND01000405.1 coordinate 862,484, forward strand.
CATCAAAGTAACTCCAATGATCTTAGTGGGGTCATATCACCATCACTACAAAGTAATGAAGCTTCACTGAAGAACTGTGTCAGTTTACATCACTGTAGGTTTGCACAGACTCTCAAACTTTATTGTGATGGGGTCATATATGAAAGCTGAAAGAAGATAAAGAGGAGGGAAGTATTAATTCAGAATTATGTGCTGTGATCCCATTTTAATTTTTCCTCTGCTGTGTTTTGGAAAGTAAAATGTCACTGCATTTGAAGTCTCAGTCCCAGATGCTTCCTGAAACACTTGGAAAAGAATCCATCAAAGAAAGTTCCAGACATTTAGTACTGTCTGCCTCTTTTTCTCTGCTCTTCTCTGATCTCTGAATTTGTTACCTCAAATCCTTCAGCACAGGTATGAGGCTCTCTCCTGAACATCTCAGCTATTCCTGCTGCTCTCCTTCACCTGTGGTCATAATTCTCTCCAGTGATATTCCTGAGTGAGATGTCACAAACCTCAACGTGACTTCAGCTGAAGGAGAAGCAGCAGGAGTGGAGAGCTGCCAAATCAGACACGACTTTTTCTTGAACTAATGATTTTTGGGATGGATGATGAGGTCACTACAGTCTACTGTGTGTTCTGAAAGCCCCAAGAGGAATCAAAATAATCATAAAATGTGTAATGGCTTTAAAATGCTTGAGTACATTAAAAAAAAAAAATTTTTGTCACCACTGTTCCATTACTGTACATTCCTGCAATTCAAAAGATGACAGAATATTTCCATGTGTTTTTAAACTCAGTTGTGCAGCTTCCCCCACTGTGATGAATCTCCCTACACACTCCTTGACTCATTCTGAAAATACAAAAATGAAGTGCTAAGAATGGAAATTCGTGGCATTGGGATTTCCCAAAGAACAAAATCTCACATTTTAGTTCAGTTCCTTTCTATTTTTCGCATTCTCTTAATGCCATTTTGCCTCACTTGAACATATTTTCCCTCAGTGAATTAATTCCCAGACAATGCCTGAATCCTCACCCAGAAGGATATTTGTTCACTTAGCCTTCACCCCTCCCTGCAGGGCATTGTGAGAAACCCCCATGGGCAGCAGCTCCAGGTGTTTATTGTGGTGTTATCATGACCCACATTAGGGACTGTTCTCTGCAGCATTCCAAAATTATCCCTTATGAAGTTACATCCAAGGCAAATGAAGCATTACAGTCACAATTTCCAAGTAAATGAAGTTGCAGGGCACTGAGATTCTACTGGGCTGTGTCCTGTTCTAGAATATAAAGTTGCAAAATAATTAGGGAAGGAGTCAGATAATAACAAAAAAGAGACAAAATTGTAATTAAACCATGATCTTCTCCTCCCTGGTTCTTTCCAGGAACAAAGAGAGGTGACCAGATAGAGCTGTGGGTTGAACTTGAGGAGCATGAGTTCAGTTCTTGGCTTCAGCCCCCTCTGTGTGTGGCTCTGGGAAAGCCTCTAAATCTATTACATGTGCCATTCTCAGGCTGTCAAAGCTGTGAGAGCATTTTCCTGTCTCACAGGGATAGAAACCATTAACTACAGCAAAGTGCTCTGCTCTTATAATTAAGGGGATTGTGTGCAATGAGTACCAAGACCAGGGGCTTTGAAGCTGATATTGAAAGATATTTCGGTGTTTAAAAATGCTGAGCAATTTAATTGAAACCTGGGAATTAAGAGCTTTTGAAAATCCCAATATATAAAAATCCCTAATTCCTCCTTTACAAGTTAATAAAACACAGCCAGAGTAGGAATCACACCATGGAATTTGCCATGACAAGCTTTCCATACCTGAGAATGCAATGTACAAATAGGAATCTAAAGTTCTTGGGCTCTTGTTTTCTTCAACTGATTTAAAAATCTCTCTTGAATGCTTATGAGTGACAGCAAAAAAATTCAATTTAAAACTCTTATTGGAAAATAAGATTCAAGGTTTAGGGTTCATTTTTACTGACAAACCTACACTTTGCAAGACTAACCACCAAACCTCAATGCAGTTGAAAGACCCTGATCCATTCCTTACAGATTTAATCTATTTCCCATTTGAGGGGCACTATGTATATAGTTGTTTTTTTGATTTTTTTTTTTTTATTATTATTTATTTATTTAGAGGAAAAGATCTGCATTAACTTATTGAAAGAATCAAAGTGTAAAACTCTGAAAAAGCACATATTTTGATTTATTTGTAGTAGAGGCAGAGACACACACAGTCTTTGAGATGACTACAGAGAATGACAAACACTGACCAGAAAAATCACAGCCAAGGATTTATTTTTGTTGCTTTATTATAATGCACCATGTAATGTACTTCTAAAGTGCACACTTTTGGATTAAATAAGAATATTGTATTCTATATACAGCAGTCTTATTATAATGGATATTTTATACTCTCAGTAATTTATTCCTCCATCCATCCATCCATCCATCCATCCATCCATCCATCCATCCATCCATCCATCCATTTCTATGACATCAGAGTAGATTTAATGATAAAAGGAAATAAGTAATGGATATAAATGTTATCATTTCATTTTCTAGCAATATTCTAATATTAAAGCTGTTTATACTGTTTTTCATAGCTTTTAAATATTTTTTTCGATATTTAATCATTAAATTGAGTATTTTTGGTAGGAGAGTTGTTTCAGAGTGGCAAACAATACATGATCCACACATACTCTGAACTGTTTTCCTATTGTTATATTGTAAGATTTGGGACTTAGACATAAAAAGTGATAAAACAATCAGCCTATTCACCTCTAAAAAGTATTAACTCATTTCTCAGTGCTTGGCTGGTGCCTGTAAATCTACATTAGCTCATATGATAGCAAATTTAGTGTATAAAGAAGTCCAAACACTTTTATGTAATTTAGGTATGTATTGGTGAAATGAAGAAGTTAATTTAATCCTAAATTGAATGAGAAGAAACCCAAGGTATATGGCCAAATTATGCTGAATATTATGAAATACAAAATCAAGTCTAATCTTTTTATATAATTGCTCCTTTTCCTAGGAATCATTCCTCAAACTGCTGAAGTGATAGTTCAATTGTTTTGCATAGGAAATTTCATTTTGGTTTTTGCTAACTGAAAATACTCAAATATTTCATTTTCACCTACACTTTTCACTTTTCTCAGAAAACTTCCTTATTAAGTTCATCAGAAAGGGAAACAAATGAGAACATTATTTTGATATGAGGAAATTTTAAAGAGAATAATTTACAATGCAAGTATTTTCAGGTCTTAATTAAAATATATGGTTTTTCATGAAAGAGAACATTTAAAAAAAGAGAAAAGCATTTTAATTATTTGATGATACCTCTCTTGGAAAAACACAAAGAGAACAATTGAGTTCTAAACAAAAGGAAAATTAACAACATTTTTCAGTGTTTAATGAGAAAATGCATTCTCTTTTCTTGATAAATCCAAGCATCTGACATTCTTCATAGTCTTATCTACAGTGTCAAATAGATGTAACAATTTTAATGACATCAGAATCTATTTTTTAGGTTTGTAGAACCTAAAATTTTATGAACCAGACACAAGGTGCTCAAAAACAGTAATTGGAGATTTTTTCATCTCATGGAAATAAAACATCAGGTGGTGATATCCTTGCTGGGGACACCATGTCAGTGGTTAAGACAAAGTGGAGGAAACCTCAAATTTCTTTTCTCCATCCATCAGAAAGGAGCTGCTTTTAAATACCAACTTTTTATTATTTTATTTTATTTTTAAAAAATAATCATCCTCGTTTGAAAGGAATATTTCCTACAACACACATGTGCATTTAGGCTTTTCAGCTTCATCTAATCTATCTCTTTCTCACTGTTTGGCCACACAGTTCAATTATTCATGCAATCTATCTGTGCACATTTCCCAGAATGAAGAAGCAATTAACATCTGGATAGAGCTGCCACCCTTCTTTATTAGAGTGATCCATGGTCCTTTATGAAACACTGGGGTAAACAGAAACAGATCTCAAAACACCTCCCCCCCCATGTATCCTGAAATATTTGCATCAGTGGAAAATGTGACCCACTACATTTATTTGCCAAGCTTAGTGTCAACATTCTATTTAAATGGAAGATTAGAAAACTAATCTTGGATGGTTTGGTTTGGGATTTTTTGGTTTCATTTTGTTTTGTTTTAAACCGCTTTAAATCTACTTATTTTCCCCATCTTAGAAAAAAAAAATCTTAAAAACCTTAAGTGCCCCAAATTCTTCAAGTCATTGAGAAACAAGAGCTTTTAATAGCTTCTTAATTTTTACTGCATTTCTACAAATATTCTCAGTGGGAATACCCCACAGTCAGTAGAACAAGTTCTTCACACATCCTGCTAATGCCTACAGCTCATTATTAATGCAGCCTGGACCCTTTGAGATTCACTGAACTAATCAAAATAATGTTAAAAATTGGCAGTAGGTATTGCCTCTGGACAAAGAACATTGAACACAAATTAGTGTTTACTTAACTTCTGAGGCCATCAACAAACACAGATTTTCCTATCTTCTTGAAAGCTCTCCTGGTTTGGGATTTTGATTTGTTTGTTGTCAGATCACTCTGGATAAAGTGATACTGAGAAAGTACATGAACAAATCTAGAGCTGGAATAGCTTCAGAATCTCAAATACTGGTGAGTGGAAACAACTGAGCCTCAACTGCTGACTCCTGATTAATATTTTGAGGTGTTTGGTGATAGCTCACTATTCCAGATCACAGCAGAATATGGGAATCTGAGATTTCACCTCAGGCAGGGCTGAGCAACCTGTTCCAGTGGGAGCTGTCCCTGCCCATGGGAGGGGAGCTGGAGCTGAAGGATCTTTAAGGACTTTTCCAACACAAACCTTTCTGTAATTCTGTGATTCTGTATTTTGTGAGAAAGTCAGGAAAGAGCATTTAGATCTACAAACCAAACCATGCATGTATTGCTTACATCTCTTCACCTGAACATGCTGATGTTTCAATAATAGTTATATTCTATTCTTAAATCTTCTCTTCCCATGAATCAATAATAATAATACTCTAGTCTTGAACTTTCTCTTCACCTGAGCACACTAATATCAATAGTAACTATACTCCATTCCTCCTTGCACATGCTACCTGCAAGACTATCCCAGCACCTTTTATTCTGCAAAACTGTTGTCCAAAAATTTATTAGCATTTGCAGTCACTGGGCACCGTGTCTTTCTCCTTTGTGCCTTGCAAATAAATGTGAATTTCTGGAATTCATAAAAGGGAATGGACTGTAAAATGTGCAAAGAAAAAATCTTTAACGTGGTGCTTTTTGTTTAATGCTGTGGTGTTTTGTTCCCCTAAGTGCCTGCTGTCCTTGGTAAGAGGCATTGTGGCCATACCTTAAAGAGCTGGCTGGGGACTGTGAGAACCTGATTTCAATTCATGGCTTTTCTGGTGCTCTGTGGAGTGACCTTGAACAAATGAATTTCTCTCTTTACTCCCTGGTTTTACCATCCATTAAAAAAGCAACAGGGATTATCATTGCGACCTTTTTATAAAATGCTGTAAGCTGTAAAGTTTTTAAGTGATATTATTGATGATGTCATAATAATATTTTTAAAATTGCTATAACTGCTTTTTTCTTATTATTTTATTTATTTTATAATGATAACCTGTAACTGAACTGAAAAGTAAGATGCAAAACTAGAAAGATTGCCACTTATTTGAAAATAGCCAACCAACAATTATTTCATCTTTCTTTTTTCCCCACCGTGCTCCCCTGTGGACTTTCAAACATCAGAGAACTTCAGACTGATGAGCACAGAAAGGCCAAGGCTGAGAAATATATAACTTCTGTCTCCAAGGAGAATCACAGAATGATGGGGATTGGAAGGGACCTTAAAGATCTTTTAGTTCATATACTGCAAAATACAACAGTGACAAAAACAAATAAATTTACAAATATTATATTCTTTGTCAACAAATCCTCTGCACATCTCTTGCTGCTAAGAAGAGAGAGCCATAATCACTGCTGCAATATTAATGGTCTTCAAGGCAAATTGATAAATACAATGCCTGGACTTGCTCTCTTCTACCAACACAAATGTTGAGTGAGTGAGTAAGAAGTGAACAGGAAGTGTGTTTTGCATCTAAATTCAGAAAAAGCTGTTAAAGCAAGTCATACTTATGCATTTTTAAAACAACAGCTTGAAAGTTTCCCAAGAAGGCCTTTCAGTCATTACAAGCAACTATGAATATTTCAAGTCTGCAAGAGTAGAAAGCTTTAAAACTCTGTGAGAAATGCCTGCAATTGGTGAACAAGCACCACATTTCTCTGGAGTGGTATCCCAGCAGTTGTTGTAAAGACTCCCACAGGGTTTAAAGGGGCTAGCTGTGGCCAGGTTTAATAAAACTAAACCCACTGAAACCCTTCTGACTCTGCTCCAACTTTTAGCATTCCAGAAAGCTTCAGTGTTTATCCACCATAAATTCAGACACTTGAATTCCCCAGGTATATACCTCCAGTCTCCTGTTGCTTCTAGAGCATAAAGAAATCCAGAAGTTTGGGATTCCTGATTCAGTCATGGGATGCTTAAAAGATGCAAGAATCTAGGAGGCAATTCTAGTAAAACTTGCAGGATAGTTACCCAGCTGTCCCAGGGTTAAAGTGAGCTGGGAGGCTTCTTAACATCTCTCAGATGCTGTTCTAGGAAAGTGTCCTGTAGGTGCTGCTTAAATTATTGCAGTCCCATATTACATTCCCCTAGCCAGTGCTCCCCAGTTGTAATAGCAGCCCATGGGAAAAATTCCAGCTAGTTCCAGTAGTAACACATAGGCCCAGATTTGAACATACACCCCTGGGTCAGCAGTAGCATCACTGACACCTCTGCAGTCAGCACTGACTTTAAAAGGGAATAGATAAAAGAAGGTTTTATCAGATATAGGTCGATGTAACCTAGTTTAAGTTTTGTATAATTCCATGAACTTTACTGGAGTTGCTCTGTGTTAACTCAGGCAGGAACATGCTGCTCTCATTTTGACATAAAACTGCTTTGGGAAAAGGGATCTCTTTTGATGACAGGCTGCATTTGCATCTGGCAGCTGTGATTGATATAGTGCTGGCCAGTACATAATATCACTGAGCTGCAAATGCCACATCCTTTAGAGTCACTTATCACCTGAGGTAGGACCACACAGAGGGGTGCATCAAAAATACGAAATACCTCTACTGGGAATACCTGCAGGAGCCAGGAACTCCTGCTCATACTTTTTTTTATGTCTTTCTACTTTTAAAGCCACAGCCAATAAATTTTGCTACTGGAAAAACCACTGTGAAAGAGTTTTGGCTGTTAGGAGTGAGGTCTGTCATGAAAATAGGACAATGTGATGTGGTGGTGGGGCCACTGTCCATGGAGAAATTGAAAGGATGTGAAGAGGATTTACATGATTTAGTGTTGGTGCTGGGTTAACTGTTGGACTTGACAACTTTAAAGTTCTTTACTGGCCTAAATGATTCTATGATTCCATGATTCTATGAATGACGGTAAAAGCAAATATATACATATAATTCTGACTGGTTTATGTAAAAGTATTTTTTAATTTCTTGCTCCCCGTCCTGAATTACCGAATTACTGGCCAGGCAACTGGCCAAAGAGAAAAGGATCTCTGTTAGCCCCTCTATTTAGTCTAAGAAATCTAGATAAGTTTCATCCAAAAACTAGATAGGATTCATCTGAAAAGCAGTATGGATGACTAGCTTGGAGGAATTAGCACAAATAAGGTCAGTTAATACTGTTGTGAACTGCAAAAAAAACCATAGAGAGCTCAAGTTCTATAGGAGATACCCACTGCCTGAAGGCCATGGAGCCAGGCATGGCTCCTGTTACCAGACTCATATATTTATTAAATATGCCCAGGTCATGCTCTGGGAGCTTTGACAGAAGTTTGGAAAGGAGTGATGCCTTGTCTTTAAATATAACCATGGCTAAATCCAGGAGACTTTTTCCACTGCCATGATTCAGGCCTCTAAAGGGGCAGATGCAAGATTTTGTTGGGTGTGTGTGCACAGTGAGTATTGCTTTGGTTTCCTTTTTCTTACTTTTTACCCTCCAGCAAATGTGAAGGATAAGTAGTGTTAGAAAAGACATCAGAAATTTTGGCTCAGCACTGATCCAGATGTCTGCATCCTTGCCCACATTGCAATCAATTGCATCTTTAAAAGACAAGAAACAATGCCCCATCCACTTTGGGGATACTCTAGATGAGAACAAAAAGGAAAAAAGAAAAATAAAGCATTTGCTGGCAGAGGGTGATTCAATCATCAAGCCAAGTATTTTTAAAAGCCTCTGGGACTATGAGTTTAATTTTGCTGTAAGGCTCCAAATCCAGTAAAGCTATCCCTGGAATCACATTTGTGAGGGCAATTGTCTCAGGATGACTGGATAGACATTTTGCCTTTCAAGCATATGTCTCTGAAATGGTTGTTGCCACCTGGCAGACTGTTAAATTTCAGCAAGGGGTGGAAAAATTATGATTATTTTTCTTAGCCTGAAGAGGAGACTTTATTATTCACCCCTAAGAAGGCTTTACTGCTAACATGCAGATCTTGTATCATTTGTGCAGGTCCCATTTCAAAATCCACAATAATGGGATAAAAATCAGGCCTAAAGAGACTTTTGCATCATGATCTTGCTGGTGGAAGAGAGATATACAGCAAATCCCCCAAAGAGACATCTGCATTAATTGTCAGATCAGCTTTCATCACACTTAGTCCTGTAAGATGATGATCTGCTACCAGATGGTGCAGTTGAGGATGATCTTGGTGTCATACAGGTTCTTTCAGTCAAATGCACAGGAATCAGCTTTCTGAAAATTAAGCTGGCAAGTTGTGTTAACTTCTGGATGATCAGCATAAAGTCAGTAGAATTCAATCTCCCTTTTCTCCTCTCTGGCCATTCAGGGATGAAAACTCCCCCATAGCCAGACTGGGGGATATATAAATCCACATATAGAGTGTGGATTTAAGCACAGGCTGACCACAAGGAGGTCCTGAAGCTGGAAGTTGTAACAGCATTCTTTATAGTGCTGTCTCTAGAGTAAGGTGTGGAACTCATTTTAACAAATTTCAGGCTAGAGCAACACTTCTTCACTGCTTCCAGGGTTATCTTCTTCCAGCTCTTTTCAGGAGTTCAGGAACACACCAAGTTTTCATAGATATTACTCAATTCAAAATGAATGTTTCTATTAATTTTTAATTTTACCACTAAGTGAATATTTTCTTTGTTTTTGTTCAGTTTGATTTGGTTTGCTTTGGAGCTTTTAGGCTGTAAAAGAAGCCTCAATGTCACTAGGAGATCATTGAGCTTTCATAATACAAATATTTGCAGGATTTTTCTTTTTTTTAAATATATATGTATATATACACACAGATATACATATTTATAAACATGTACATATATATATATGCAAACAATGTACACATGCATACCTGTATATATATATATTGCATGGAAACAGCAATAAACATGAAAAAAAATTAACATGTCACCATACATAATAGAATTTTTTCCATGGGTTTCATTCCTTCAAATCCTGAGGAATCAATTTCATAAGGTGATTTAACGTACTTACTT